>RBNI01002200.1:0-19308 GCA_003990745.1 Jimgerdemannia flammicorona | reverse complement strand
AAAAAAAAAAAAAAAAAAAAAAAAAAAAAAAAAGATGGTCACCGTTCCGTATTTCTAACGCGCTCGACCACGAAGACGAGAACTTATTTAGAGAGAGAGGTGGAAAATTTTGGAGCACTTGCAAACGACACATCATTATTACACACGATCTTCCGTCTCTCCTACTGTGCGGGTTTCCGCAGTCCCCATTGGGATAGGTCTTTCGGTAGAGGGATAAGAATACATTCAATGCCACCTACAAAAGACAAAGAAAAAACAGAGGAGGATAGGAGGTTAAGTATGATTCGGATCAGAGTAAAAGGAGTTTGGCGGAAGGACGAGTTAGCGCCTAGTTTCATCCACTCGACATAGGCAAAAGTGTCGTGTTATCTCTCCAGGCCGCGCTAGCATTGCCTCAGCGATTTCGAACCAGGATGTTCGCGTTTTAATGAGAAATGACGCAATCCCAGTCCACAACCATGACCAGCGCGATAGTGCAATTCAAAAGGAAGGACATGATCATTTTGTGTGAGTGGTTTGTGTGGGAATAGGACGGTTGGCGCATTAAATAATATCAAATACAGACACTCCAAGCTGGAGCAAAGACGGGGAAAAGAACAAAATTACCAGGTTTGGAATGGCTGATGGGACTTATTGTACGTAACGAAGATTCGCTTGGGTGTGGGATTGAACTGGATGTCACCCCATTTCTGTGTATTCGGTAAAATGATTTTGCTTCCGGAGAGGCCTGGCTTTATCAGTGAGATCTCATTTCCCCATGCGCCACCACAAAATGTGCATTGTTGGCCCAACCGCCTTGTTGTGTTAACTACCAAACCAACTATCCTTGTGCCCCAAAATGTTCTCACCAATGTGCGCTCAACCATTTCGTATGTGAGCAGTAATCACTATCGCTTTATTTACATTGTCATACCATATGCATAACACATACCCCACCCAATTTGACAAACATTCAATTCAAAACCCCTCCGCTTTCTGACTCCTTCTGCAGGTTGCTAGGCACCTCAATTGAGGATACGAATGCCGACAGAGGTGATCTGTGGTTGTGCATGTATATATATGTGTGGTACGAGTTAGAGGTGTGATAAAAAGCCAGATATTGAAAACAAAAGCAGGATAACGGCGACACCGCAGATGATGGAGAGGACGCTGTAGTTGAGGATGATACTACCAATACTGGATGATGAGCGAGTCATATTGTATGATTACACAAGATATTAGCAGAACTGATGTAGGAAAGGAAGGGGTAGGATGTGCTCACAAGATATAGACTAGCAATATGGTGTTTGTCATATTCGAGTGAATGTAGGTCAAGCGGTAAGCATGTGCAAGAAACTGAGTTCACCTCGTGATAATAAAACTTACACAGCCCACGACGGAGAACGTAAACGAGGCGTACCGGATCACTGGCGTTGGGAGGTGGAACTCGAAGAGGCTGGTCATAGGTTGAAGAGTTTGTGCAGGTGGGAAGGAAGAAGAGAAGCGGCCGGGAAACAAGAACATGGCCGTGTCAGCGGGGCGGACTGGGTGAACTCGAAGAGCCACGAAAAGTCTGGGCGAGGAAAGGGGGAAAGATTTTTAGTTGAATCATATCAAAAGCATAACCCGTTTCCTGTTTGTTTGGTAGTGGAAGCAAAAAGGATGCCCGGTCACTGGTCCGTATTTCTAACGCGCCTGACCACACAGCCATTCTCCCACCCACTCAGTATAATGGAAGACGCGAACTTATTAATAGCTGTTTTGGTCCTGCGTGTCGCAGTTATGACACCCATGTATTTTGGAGAGAGAGGTGGACAATTTTTGGGCAGCTGCAAACGACACATCACTATTACCCAGGTCTCGAGTTCCAGCAATCCTCTTCGGCGGGACGCCATTGATTATTCTCTTATTCCTATACCAAAATATCTATTCCGCCGTAGCAATGTGGTACGTCCTGACCTTCCTTCAGGTCCGTATCAATCGGCACCTGGGCTGTCGGCGACTGAACAGGGTTTGCGAAGTGGACGTCTACTGTTTCGGGAAGCTCGTGTGGCAGACTATCACAGCCATCTGCGAAAGACAGAATAATAATAATAATAATAATAAGAGGAAAATAAGAGGTTAAGGTCGAGCCAATCTGATTTGGATCACATACGCAAAGGGGTAAAAGGAATTTGGCAGAGGGACGAATTAGCGATTTCGTCCTCTCTATTTCTCTGGTTCAACAGCCTAGTATTCATCCTCGGTGATTTCGAACCAGGAAGTGATTGGATTGTTCGCGCTTAATCTCCCTTCATATGACGCACCACTTACCCAGCGCGCCAGCGTTACGGAGCAATTCAAGAGAAAGGAAGGAAAATGCCGACCCGCCAAAAGCAAACTGGACGGGAATCAAGGTGCACGAATGGTGGATCCAGCAAAATGATGAATTACCAGGCTTGGAATGGCTGGTAGGACTTATGGATCGTACATAACAAAGGTTATGGGATTGGACTAGGAGACTGGTTTACTATGTGAAGCCACAACATTGTGTTGTGTGCGAATAGGATGTCATCCTATTTTTGTGTATTCGATAAAATGGTTTTGCTTCCGGGCCTTCAGCTTTGCCAAAAGCATTAAATAATGTTTGCCGGAGAGGGCCTGGCTTTACCGGTACAACCTCGTCTCCTGCCAGCTAACCACCAACCTCGGCAATGTGCATCGTCGGTCCGTTAACATTAACTACTATTTTATTCCCCACCAATCTAATATATATCTATCCTCCTGTTCGCACACACGACGTACGCTGCTGCTGGCAAAATCTCACCCCATTACGAGCAGTAATCTGTACCACTTTATTTACATCCCCTTACCATATGTATAACATATACCCCACCCATTCGACAAACACTCTTAAACCCCTCCGCTTTCTGACTCCTTCCGCATGTTGCTAGGCGCCTCAATCGAGGAGATGAAGTGGCAGGCCACGTATATAATTCCGACAGAGATGATCTGTGATCATATATGTGATGCAGGTTAGAGATGCCATAAAAGAAAGATGTAGAAAACGAAAGCCGGAGAAGGATGACATACAATAACACCGCAGATGATGGAGAGGACACCGTAGTTGAGGATGATGCTACCAATACTGTAGAGATGGATGATGAGTGAGGCGTATTGTGCGATTATGCAAGATATTTGCAGAATTGATATAGGATAGAATGTGCTTACAAGATATAGACTAGCAATCCGGTGTTCGTCATATAAGAGTGAGGGGAGCATGTGCATAAGGGTTAGAGACGGATGGTCAGCTATACGAGTCGCACACACACGACACGATAGTGCGTGCATACAGGGTTGAGTTCTGAAGCGAGCTCAAATCGATCACCCCAAGTAATGATAAAACTTACACAACCCGCGGCCAATGAAGGAGAACATGAACGAGGCGTGCTGCGTCACTGGCGTCGGGAGGCGGAACTCGAAGAGACCGGTCATGAGGCCAAAGAGTCTGTGCGAGTGAGAGGAAAGGAGAGAGGCCAGTCAATAGGAGGATAGCTATGGCTCCACCATTTTGGGCTGTAACGACAAGTACTAGAACACCCACATGCAGTAGATACCACGGATGAATTCAGGGAAGCCTGTGGTCGGGAAAGGGGTAGAGGAATGGAACATGGACCTTAGAGAGGGTGATTCATTTTTGCTCACGCGTTCGTCATTCAAGTTTTTGTTTCTTTCTCTTGGCGGTTTCGCTTCACGCCTGGCCTGCTTCCGTCGGGTCGGGGTACGCGCAGCTAACCGGCACGGAATCTTCTCCCGTATACTGTCGTCGCCCGCTCGTGGCTCAAAAGTGTGGCACACAGAACCGCCAAAGGGACAGAAAAAACAGAACCCGTGGGAAAGTAACGCAGTTGCAGCAAGGGTCGTGTGTGACACAGGCGACTTACCAAGGTAGGTTATGACTGCGACCCCGCCGACGATCATGAGGGAGCCAACTACGCAGTTAGCGATGCGGAAGAGAAGTGTGGAATCGACCATTGTGTGGGTGAGAGAGAGTGTGTGTGTAGTGGGTTAGAGCACCGATTGGGCCAGTTTGGTCCCAACCCGAAATCTTCAACCCAAAACTTTTGGCCAGGCACATGATTTCAGTCATGTGGGATTTATTATGATAAACTTTTTTTTTTTTTTTTTTTCTCTCATGGACCTAACTATTCTATCATCCGTCATACATCATTGCTTGATTCTTATATCAAGTGACTTTTGCCACCAAGACCCTCTCTTCTCTCCCTCCATTTTTCAAGACCCTTAGAACGACTTTGCTACTGCTTCCAGCTCGCCGCATTCAAGCTCGCCGCATTCCATTCCAGCTCGCTGCATTCCAGCAATTTCGTTAGTATTAGCTTTGCATTCCAACTCACAGCATCCGTCACAGTTCATATCACTGCTTGGCAATTATCAAGAATAGATAAATTGTGCAGATTATAGAGACTAATAATGAATCAGACTACTTAGTAAGCTAAAGATTAATAATAAATATAAGTTAAAAATAAAGATAAAAATAAAAATAAAGACTTTTAGATTGAAATAAAACAACTTACTAATAAATTATATTTAAAGAATATATATTGCCAGCAGTCCACCAACTGAATAATATAATCTGAGTAATCTGTAGCTATTAAAAGTCATATCTATCAATGAAGACTAAATTACCTCAGCAGTATAAGGATTGTACCAGGTCAAGACAGAAGACAATATTTGCTGACTACTCTGATAGAACCTTTACCATATTATCAATAGCAATATAGAGATAGTTGAAAGTATCAGAGAATCTGAAAAATATCTTATCTGCTATGTCTAACTAAGTATAAGAGAGATAAAGAGTCTAAAATAGTTGAGAAGATATAATATCTCAGTACTGCTGAAGATTGTAGTAACATACTTATAGACTGAGTTAAATAGTATACTGTTATAAGTTATAAGTTTGCCTATATGCATTAATCTATAAAATGAATATATGCTATTATCTAAATAGTAGTACTGATAGAGAAACTAATATCTAGTGAGTAATAAATGAACCAGAGATAATATCAAATGATAGAGAGATATTTGAGTAAGTAGAATACTGATAATTAAGAAGAGCAGGATTGAATTGATTTCAAAACAGTATTAAATAGAGAGAGGTATAAATTTAGTAGTATAGAATCTTACCAGTGAGCTACTTAATAGACTGTCAGATTATAAAAATAGTTCATAATTATAGTATATAGTTTCTCTTTATTGATCAACTATAATACTCAGTAGCTTAATAGCTCATCTTGTAGTTAAAAGGCTACAGTCTCTCTGATATTATATATACTAAAAAAAACAGATGAGAAAGTTGATACTAGATCAGAGACTACTGGTAGAGATAGGATTTAAAATAATAACAAAACTAAAGAGAAATGTAATAGAGATTGATACTAGGTCCTATATATAAGATGAGAAATAGATGAGATAAGATAATAAATCAGTCAGGTTAGATACTAATAGAATATATCAAGCTTAGATATTAAAGTTGATTTTAAGATATAATAAAGTAATATAATATAATAAGTTATTAATAAGAGAGTAATGATGAGTATACCTACTTGATAATTATTATATATATAGCTGACTATTATACTATAAAATGATATATTGGCTATAAAAAAATATAATTTAAATGGAGAATAAGATTTAGATAATAAATATTTTCTTTTAGAAAATATCATGATTACTATCTTATTTGATAAATAATAGATCTTAATAAATACTCTACTAATTATAATTAAAAAGACCATCAACATTTAGAGATCTAGAGACATTGATAAACAACTTATAATTGAGTTAGTCAGAGTAAAAGAAAATACAATAATCTATCTATAAGAAAAGAATATCTTATCACTACTATAGATTGAGCAATAACTATTTGGATATATATATATATAGTAATAA
Source organism: Jimgerdemannia flammicorona (assembly GCA_003990745.1). Classification (NCBI taxonomy): domain Eukaryota; kingdom Fungi; phylum Mucoromycota; class Endogonomycetes; order Endogonales; family Endogonaceae; genus Jimgerdemannia; species Jimgerdemannia flammicorona. The sequence continues at coordinate 13,380 of RBNI01002200.1, read as the reverse complement.
CTATTATAGAGAGGTTTCCAGAATGAAATAAAACAAATAACTGAATTATAAAATCCTTTCTCATTAGGTAGAATTTGAACAATATATTGTAACAGTGACTCCAGAATAATGACATCAGCACAGGAGACAGTCTTTCCTTGTAAGCTACCAGATCAGAGTATAAGAAGATTATATGACATATGAGATGAGCAATGATAACCAACTGTGAGTCATCATGACCACAGTACAAGCATTCTGAGAAATATAAAAAAAGGATCAAGGAACCACAGTAGCAGCAACCAACAAGACTCACTAATCCCAAAATAGCTCAAAGACTTATCACAAACAAAATGCCTGCTGCTTGCCAAACCTCAAGATCAAGAAACCACCAAGGCATCTCAGTTGAAGAGAGGATATTCCAAGACATCAGAAGAGCTATGAGGACCCACTCAAAAAGGACTCCTAGTGTTAACCTGGATACTGGTAACCCTTATCACTATATCCTCTACCACCACAAAATGGAAATAAGAATCACCATTGCTACTGAATGCCTTCAAATATGGCAGGAATACAAAATAGAAAACCTCCTCTGCCAGAAGTTCCCACAGGCCAGCACTCAAGAGCTACAAGATACCACTCCTATAGATATATGCGAAACAAGGATAGCTAAGAAGATTCATCAGATCTTCAGGCATGTACTATGGTCAATCCCCAACTTGGAGTATGTTAGAGTCTCAGATTTCAGAGACCTATCATCCTGCTATATCAATACACTAGAAGCCAGGGTGGCTACAGAAGCCCAGTCTACTATCACCCTCAATAGTAATGAAGTAGAAGACTTCTGGCATCCCATCCTTCAGGACAACTCAGACCAATTCCTGCAAGGATTGATCTCAGTATTCCAAGGCCCAAGCATCCAGGTTAGACCTCCCCAAGACCCTACATTTATTCTCTATTTTGTAGAAGAGAACCTTATAGACTAGAGAGCTCCAGATCTCCTTCCTACCACTAAACATGATGATGTTATTAGCAATAACGTCATCCTGTGTGACATATGTGAAATGTGCAACAAAGCATATGAAGTATGCAAAACATGTGATGATGATGAATTTGCAGACCTCATCTCCTTTGAAGACATTCTGACCTCTGATGATGAAGCCCCTATGGTCCTGAACATTCTGCTCTAAGTCTCCTGGTTATACTGAATAATGCTAGTATCAGCATTCTGATGTAATACTGAATAATGCCAGCACCAGTATTCTGATGTGATACTGAATTATACCAGCATTCTGAATCTATACAACCATCAGTACCGACCCTGGAACTTAGTAGTTTTTCCTGTCCTGGCATTTTATTTTAGTTATTGGAATTTATATTTAGCTTTATGTATATCTTAGCAACTATTGAATTATATTTTATATAAATACCCCTCTTATTTTCTCTGAAATAAAGTTAGTCTTCTCAGTGCAATATACACACTTTCTTGTAAGCAATCTAAGAGATAACAAGACAGTTAAAGATAAGAAGTTTGAGGACTATAAGACCTTAGAAAGACACTCCAATAAGAACTTGCTTATAACAAACTTGAGTTAGTCTAAGAGATACACCTTGAAGAGAATCTAGCATATTTGAAGGACTCAGTGACTACTATGTGACAATATATAAAATAGCCTAGCAATAATTAGGCTCTATGATAGGAGTAGGGATAAGAGTAAGAGCAATCAGACAGATACTATTCAGATAGTATGTGTTATTCTACCAGTATAATAAGAATATAGTTACATTTTTCCAAAAGAAGACTGATTATCATTTATAGAGAAAGCTCATATACTTAATTATAGGTATCAGTAAAATATCTTTGAATAGTTTAAGCAAGAGACTAAACTGAGATACAATTTTGTAAAACTGTATAAATAATATATATATCAATATTGAATACAAAATGTAGATAAAGTTATTGATAAAATACTGCAGATTTGAGAAGTTATATAATTGCTAGCAGACTCATATAAATAGATCTATAAGTAAGATAAAGATGAATAAAGCTGAATAGAGCCTAAACAGTAGAAACATATCTAGAAAGAAGAAGTTAAGCCAGCAAATATCTTACATTGTCCAATTGGACTAATAGACTAAAATTATTCAAAATATCTCTACTAAATCTATCTTTCAGAAGTATACTATAGGACTGATTGATAGTAGAAGTTGAATGACTGATTGGATTGATTGATACTAGATTAAAAACTTCTTCAGACTGATACTATTATTAATAAAAGTCCTTTCTGAAAAGAAGAGATAGTAGATTATATAAAATTTAAGTAAGTACTTCTTGGGGATAGTATTCAAGATAGTATTGCAGAATGAGTAGAATATAAACAGTAATGAGGTGAGAAATAAGAATAGGCTGAGGTAATAATATGTAATAAGTTCAGATGGGTGAAACTGAATTAATGATTGATTAGAATAAAGATAGAGAGTATATTACTACTCATCAAGATAATATAGAATTGATAGTCAAGTAACTAATAGTAGTATAGTAAGATTAACTATATTGAGTAGAGTATAATATATCAGAATGAGACCTATAGTAAAAGATACAAATATGAGTCTGGTTGCAGTTACTGTAGTAGTCAATACTATTATAATTTCAACAAATAGAGCTAGTAGTACTATTGAATAAGAGGGAGTTCTCTGAATATTGAGTACTGAAGTAAAATTTAGATATAGATAGTAGTTATATATCTCTGCACCCTATATCAAAAGTATAGAAAATTGCAAGCTAATACAGACTTTAAGCTGTTTGTACTATCTACTGAGTTAGTATAGTAAGCTGATTAATATACCAATAGAGTAGATAATAGTTAATCTATAATTATTTCAAATATACAATATACTATATCTGGGTTACTAATGTTTAAGTCAGAAAATGAAGTCTTTAATATATTATCACATAGTGGATACTAAGTTCTCCAAATATATCAGATTCTCTTCAAGATATATCTCTTAGACCAACTATAAGTTTCTTATAAGTAAGTTCTATTGGAGTACTTTTCTAAGATCTTATAGTCCTTAAACTTCTTATTTTTAAACTGTTCTATTGTCTTCTGGATTCACTTGCTTAGGAATTGAGTAAAGGACTAAAACTTCTGTACTTTTTGAGTAAATAAAGACTTAAAGTATTGAATACTTGACTACTTCAATACTGACTTTATTTTAAAAGAAATGAGAGGAGTATTTATATAAAATATAATACAATAGTTACTAAGTTATCAAACTAAATATAAATTCTAATAACCAAATAAGATATTTGAATATAGAAAACTTTAGTTGTAAGTACAAATTTGAGTATTTATATAATTAGTTATACAAGATCAGAATTCTAAAAGAATTTCAACAGTTATATAAAGAACTTAGAGCAGAATGTTCAGAATTTTGGAGACTTCATCTTTATTACTATCATTAAGGCTAGAGGTTGGGGACAGAATATCTTCAAAGGAAATAAGATCAGTGAACATTTCATCTATTTTGTATATTTTGCATATTTTGCATATATCATTAATTAGTAGAGTGATATTATTATATTCAGTAGTAGCAATGGGAGTAAGGAGATCAGAGGCTCTCCAATCTATGAGGTTCTCCTCTATAAAGTAGGAGACAAAGGTGGGATCTTAAGAGAGTCTGATCTGGATACTGGGGCCTTGGAATACTGAGATTAATCTCTATAGAAATTGATCAGAATTATCCTGAAGGATAAAATTCCAGAACTCTTCTACTTTATTACTTTTAAGAGTAATAGCGGATTAGACTTCTGTGGCCACTATGGCCTCCAGTGCATCCATACAGTAGACTGACAATTCCTTGAAGTCTGAGACTCTAGTATACTCCAAGTTGGAGATTGACTAAGATGTATGTCTGAAGACCTAATGGATTTTTTTGACTACTCTCAATTTGCATGCATTTATAGAAGTGGTATCTTATATCTCTTGGGAACTGGCCTGAGGGAATTTCTGATAGAGAAGGTTTCCTATTTCATATTTCTGCTATATCCAGAGGTATTCAGTAGCAATAGTAATCCTTATCTCCATTTTACAATAGTAGAGAATAAAGTAGTAAGGATCACTAGTATCCAGATTGAGGCTAGGAGTTCTTCTAGTATGGATCCTTATGGCTCTTCTGATATCTTGAAACATCCTTTCTTAAACTGAGAAGTCTTGGTAATTTCTAGACATTGAGGTTTAGCAAGCAGCAGACATTTTGTTTATAGTAAGTCTTTAAACTATTTTTGAATTTTATGAGTCTTGTTTGAGTTACTGCTGCTATGGTTCCTTAGTTCTTCTTTTATATTTCTTGAGATGTCTATCTTGTAGTTATGATGACTCATAGTTGGTCACTTATAGTCTGAGTGAGTTATACTATATAATCTTCTTATGCTCTGATCTACTTATAAGAAAAGGCTGTCTCCTATGATGATATCACTATTCTGAGATCACTATTACAATATATATCTAGTAGTTGAAGTATTGTAATACTATTCAGTTATATATTTTTTTTTTTTTTTTTTTTTTTTTTTTTTTTTTTTTTTTTTTTCTTTCTTTTTTTTTTTTTTTTTTTTTTATAGTTACTCAGACTCTGCCATTTATTACCAGTCTATTATTATAGTTACAGTATCACCTCCCACTATCTGATCTCAATAGAGGAGCCCCCCCCTACCCTTTCCTGAATAAAGACCACTTTCTCACCCACAACCCCAACTCTCCCCCCACTCTATATATATTGTGACGGTCAATCCAAATTAGTAATCTGAATCAGGGGGAATTAGACATTTGATCGCAGTACCTGAATCCGATTCCCTATATAGTTTAGCCTTATAAATAGCAGTCATATTCTGCAAAGTGTAGAAACTTTAATATTTGCAAAGATTTAGGAGATGTTAGAATCTTTGCAATCAGTGAAATCCTAGCAGATATTGAAAGATCCAATACTTGCAGAATGACTCACTACTTAGCCACCTTATAGCTAGCAAACTTGTATAAATAACCCAGTATCTTCGAGTGAATAAACCTCAGATCGAAATAGTTCAAAGCAAAGAGAAAGCAAAGGAACTAGTAAGCCTGCAGGCAGATACACTTTGAACTCACCCACCCCTACATACTGAGGACTTCGCGGAGTCAAAGAAGATCAAGAATTCAAGATACAGAAATCTGACATACTTACAAGGTTAAGCGTCTGCTACATTACAACTTGGTGCCTATTGGCTGGTGATTTAAGACAAATTCCTCACTTTTAAGCTGAACAACGAACAACCGCTACCACAAGAACTCACACAACACAATCAGACAAAATGGACATGAGACCACCTGTATTCCATAGATATACTTCGGATGAATCAATCGTCACCTTCATAGATAATTTCGAGCAGTATGCTGCTGTTAGGACCTTAACTGCAGGACAGCAAGTAGCCCTTATGCCCTATAGCCTACGAGGACCTGCAAGAGCAGTATTCACAACAGCTGCAACCCATGTAGGAAATGATGCCGATGCTATACTGATAGCACAGAAGACCTGGCTCCGGAATACCTATTACACAGATGAGATCAAGCAAGCCCTGAAGGACCAGCTCAATACAATATATCAAGGAATAAGCGAGGATCCAAACACATTCTTCACAAGAATCCGATATCAGATAATCCTCATAGATTATGCTGATGCCATCCGAGACTAAGTAGCTGAAGCAACCTTTATGAAAGGAGTTCACCCAGAGATAGCCTTGGCCATCCGCTCATCACCAGTAGTCCTGGATCTGGTACAAAAGGTCACCTATGCTCAGCGATATTGGATAGCCAGACATCCACAAGACCACACAATGGAAAGGGTGACTGGAGTTAGAATCGAAGCACCCAAGCCAACTAGTGTGATCCCTACCACTATGATCAATCAAAACACACCTCAGCCAAGAGCTACAGAATAACAGAGAAACAGCGATCCTATGGAAGAACTTGCCAAGCAGTTCGCCGAAATGACTGCTCACCTAGGAGATGTGGTAAAGAAAATTAGAGGAAGAGATTGCCACCCAATTCAGAAGTTTGCTGCCATCTCAGAAAAAAAGAAAGGTACCTGCTACAGCTGCAGAGAAGAAGGCCACTACTCATATGAATATATGAGTGAAACCAAGTGCAAGGCCCAGCCAAGCAATGCTACTACTAGAAATAAGGAGCAAGCCAACATCATCACCTTTGAGGAGATCAGAGATTCAGACGAGGAATGGGAGGCCTATCTTGCTCAGACCACTAAGAAGGATGTTCGCAAGGAATCCTATAAGAGACTGCCAGGAAGACCCAAGAAGAACCCAGTGGAAAAGCAGATGGAAACAACCACAGAAAGCCAAGCTGAAGAAATGGATCAAGATATAGAGCTTGAGCAAGCAGTCCAAGATATCATTCGAGGAACCACTCCAGCAAGTGAAGGAGAAAAGGAGAAGAAGCTTCGTAAGACCAAGACTTTCAAGTATGATATCTTCAAGGATCTCAGCCAACAAAAAGTCAATGCAACCTTTGGCCAGCTGGCAGAAATCCCCACATTTAGGCAGCAAATGAGATTTGGACTTGCAGAAACTACCAAGGAGCAAGGTTGGAAGATAACAGAGGCCAACAATGTTCAAGAAGACTCCAGAGAAGAAAGTGAAGACAACCGCAAGACTTCTGCCTATGTAACCTGCCAAATTGAAGATAGAATCTTTGAAGACAGGAGCAGGAGGATGTCTCCTCAGTAAGAAGGCAGTAGATCACTTAGGATGGGAGATCGAAGAAGCAACCAAGCTAGTATTTGTCACTGCAGATGGTACAAGAGCCACCCCTCTGAGAAAGATCCAAGATGTTCCTATCAAGTTTGGAGGAGCAACCATCCCGGTTGATGTGATTGTAACCAATGCAACTAACTACAACATCCTCATCGGCAATCAGTGGCTTCACAAGGCCAGAGCAATAATCAATCTGAATGCACAGAAGATGCAGATTGTCTACTGAGGACAAAAGATACGAATCCCTATCAATGTTAACAAAGGAGTGCTCCCCGAGATGGAGGAAGAAGAAGGTGAGCAAGAGGAAGCCTACATGGTAACCATGCAGAAAAAGAAGAAGAAAGTCGGATGGATGAGTGAGGAGGAATGGTGTAAGAAGATTGCAGAAGGATATGCACTACAAGGAGTCTGCCCCCACGGAATCAAGATATACTATATGGAGCATGTCAATGATTGCTACCAATGCACCAGTGGAATCAAGAAGATCCACTATGAAAGGAAACAGAAGGTTCTTGGAGAACAGGCCAGAAGAAAAAAGGAAGAAGAGGAAGACGATGAACCACCAGCCCTCCTAGAAGACAGTGACAATGAAGAGGAGATCAAGGTCAAGATTCGGAAAATCCATCCTGATGCAGTTCTACCAGAATACAAGTCAGAAAATGCAGCCGGAATAGATATCGCCACAGTAGAGGAAACCATACTGGAGCCCCAGACAACCACCCTACTCGCAACTGGACTGGAGATGACCATTCCAAAAGACCATGTCAGAATTCTCAAAACAAGAAGCAGCCTGGCAAAAAGCGAAATCACTATTGAAGGAGGAGTCATCGATTCGGACTATATGAGAGAAATACTACTTATTGCTAGGAATCACAATCCTACCATTCCATTCCCAGTCAAGAAGAAGGACTGACTGGTGCAGATGCTGATTTTCCCAGTTCTACAACCAAAGATCATGGAAGTCAAGAAGTTGCAGAAAACAGAGAGAGGAAGGAAAGGATTTGGATCCACAGGAAGAGGAGTATTTGCTAGCACCAAAATCACCGAATTAGATCACAAAAAGGAGAAAACCACAACCAAGCACAGCTATACTATTGGGAATGAGTTTCCACTCAAGAAAGAACTCAAGAAGATACTCTATAAATTCAAGGATGTCCTCACCACAGATTTCAAGGATATCAAAGGAAAGACCCCACACTACTACCATGATGTGGATATAGGAGACACCGAACCAATCTATCAGAAAGCAAGACCCATTCCGCCAGCCTACTGTGAATGGCTCAGAGAAGAAATCAAGCAGATGGAAGAAGCCGGTATCATCAAAGAAGCCAGTAGTCCTTGGGCTTCACCAGTTGTACTAGTCCCGAAGAAAGGAAGCAAGCCAGGAGAATTCGCACCAAGACTCTATACCGATTATAGAAAGCTCAACTCAATTACCAAGAAGGATCGCCAACCACTACTCCTTATCAGTAATATACTTGTAACTCTAGGAGATGAAGCACAGTACTACAGCACCTTGGACTTATACTCAGGATTCTATCAAATTGGTCTCACAGAAGCAGCGAGTGAGAAATCAGCTTTCATCACCCCAGACGGAACCTATGTCTACCTGCGAATGCCATTCGGAATGTGCAATGCACCAGCAAGCTTCCAGCGAATGATGAACAAAATCTTCTGCTATGATATAGGGAGATGGATGATAGTATATATAGATGATGTAATCATCTACAGCAAGACAGCTGAAGAACATCTGCAGCACATCCAGCAGATGATGGAAAGGTTGAGAAAGCATGGTCTTTACGTCAAACCAAAGAAATGCAAGTTTGCAGAAATCGAGATCTCTTACCTTGGACATGTTATCAACCGGAATGGAACACACATGGACCCCCTCAAGATATAGGCAGTAGCAGCATATCCAAGACCCACTACAGTCACTGAAGCCCAAGCCTTCATAGGACTCGCCTCCTACTATCGCAGATTTATTAGAGGATTTTCCAATATTGCAGGCCCAATTTACAAACTCAATAAGAAGGATATCAAGTTCTAATGGACTGGCAGGCAACAAAAAGCATTCAATGAACTCAAGGTCAGGCTGACCCAGACACCCATCCTTAGAAGACCTGATTGGACTTAAGAATTTATACTACAGACGGATGTAAGTGCACAAGGACTTGGAGCAGTCCTGGCCCAAAAGAAGGACAAAGTAGAGTATGTCATTGCATACCTGAGCCGAGGAACCAGAGGAGCTAAAAAAGAATATGAATCCTACAAGTTGGAATGCCTCGCGGTCATCTGGGCTGTGGAAAAGTTCCACTACTACCTCGCTGGAAGATACTTCACAATCCAGACAGACCACTCAGCCCTCACCTGGCTACTGACCACTAGACAACCCAAAGGAATCTATGTCAGATGGATCATGAAGTTACAAGCCTATGATGTAACAATTGTACACCACCCAGGAAGAACCAATGCCAATGCAGATGCCCTCTCACAGATACCCCGAAACACCTCCAACTAGTAAATAAATCATGAATAAGGAACTCTACTACAGAATCATCACCTATCTGGGACAGCAAAAGATGCCCCAATATCTAGAAGAATGGATACAAACAATTATCAGCAGGACATGGAAACAATTCGAAACCGATGGAGAAATACTGAAGAAAGGAAAACTACTAGTCATACCTGATCACAAGAAGGAGCAAGCAATGAGATCAATATACGAACTTGGTCATCTAGGAGGAAAAAACACATACGACAAAGCAAGAAGAACAATGTGGTGGCCAGGAATGGAGGAAGATATCAGAAAATTTGTTAAGACCTGCGACAAATGCCAGAAACAAAAACAAGACCAATGAAATCAAGCCCCAGGATTGGCGCACATAGAACCTATACTATTTGCCCACATTGTAATGGATGTAATTGGTCCTCTACCCCTGACCTTGACTGGCAACTGATATATCATTGTCATTGTGGACCTCTTCACAAAATGGATAGAGGTGGGACCCCTCAAGGAAGCCAATGCACAGTCAATTGCTGATTTCTTTTACAAAGAAATCATCTGCCGATTCAAGACCCCAGTACAAGTCACCACAGACAGAGGAACAGAATTCGTGAACCAGTTCTTTGAGATCCTCTACAAGAAATACAGAATCCAGCATATTTGGACCACGGTATACTATCCTCAAGGAAATGGACAAGCAGAAAGAACCAACAAAACACTCAAGAATGTTATTGCCAAGATCTGTGATAACTATGAAAATTGGGATCACTATCTGCCAATAGCATTATCCGCTCTTCGGGATATTCGATCACAAAGCACCCACTTCACCCCTCGGGAAATGCTGTTTGGAGAAGAAAGTTCTCAAGAAACCTTATCATCTAATGGAGATGCTGTCTGGAAATGTATGGACATGGAGATATGGAAACTATACCAAATCAGGAAGAAGGCTGAAGATTACATCATTAAGGCGCAGACACTTCAATGGAACAATGCAGAAAAGACCCACAAGCCCTTGGAGATTATCAAGATAGGAGACAAAGTCCTAGTGTATTGGAATATGGTGGAAGCTTCATGGTCACGAAAACTAGAGCTCAAGTAGGAAGGACCTTACCTGGTGCAAGATATAAAAGAGACTACCTTTTGGCTATGAAAAACTTCAGGCACAATCATCCCTACTACTATTTACCGAAACCGAATCAAGAAGTATCATGACCAGTCAACGAAGTAATGCTGCTGCCCTCAAGATCACTAGTGCAGCCCAGCAAGCTATAGAAAGACAGTGGTGTTCCACCAAGCCACCAATGATGGAGGAATCCTTCGACAGCATCCAGAGTATAGTGCAGATGCACTTATCATGAATCTCACATTTCAAGGCCTACTAGAACTGAACTGAGTTCCAGGAATACTTCAAGTTGGGACAGCTACTGAATTCAAAACTGAAGATGGGAAAAGAAGACTGGATCAAGGAATGTCAGCTCTCCTACATTCAAATTACGATTGCAAAAAGAGTACACAAGTTATTCAAGGATGACGAAGCAGCCTTGGCCCACTTCCAGGAAGTAACCCCAGGAGAGTTCGGATATGTCAAGAGGCAACACTGGAGGAACATAATGGCACAAATTGCGCAGTACAAGGAGATACAAATCATAGAAGCCTGGGAGTTTGAGTGAATAGGATATTTCAGGGAAGAATCACCTATTCAGAAGGAAGTTGTGATGATCAATCCAAATTAGTAATCTGAATCAGGGGGAATTAGACATTTGATCACAGTACCTGAATCCGATTCCCTATATAGTTTAGCCTTATAAATAGCAGTCATATTCTGCAAAGTGCAGAAACTTTAACATTTGCAAAGATTTAGAAGATGTTAGAATCTTCGCAATCAGTGAAATCCTAGCAGATGTTAAAAGATCCGATACTTGCAGAATGACTCACTACTTAGCCACCTTATAGCTAGCAAACTTGTATAAATAACCCAGTATCTTTGAGTGAATAAACCTCAGATTGAAATAGTTCAAAGTAAAGAGAAAACAAAGAAACTAGTAAGCCTGCGGGCAGATACACTTTGAACTCACCCACCCCTGCATACCGAGGACTCCGCGGAGTCAAAGAAGATTAAGAATTCAAGATACAGAAATCTGATGTACTTACAAGGTTAAGCATCCGCTATGTTACAATATATTTTCTCTACCAAGTAGTGCCTCTGGCCCCCTCTGCAAACCCCAATCATGCCACCAGTCCATTATAATGTCTTCCATAAGCCCTTGCCATCTTGACAGCCACACCCCCAAGCCCAGTCTCCTCCTATCCTCAAAAACAAATAGTTAGTAACTCACTAACCCTACTCAAATTACCAACACCCAGTCTAAAGTAAGCTATTTCTTCTCTACCCTCTCTATCAATCTATCTCTCAAATCCTCCCACTATCTCTACTCATCATCCCCCCTATACACTATATCTAAATGATCTCCAATAGCTAGCCAAAAGTCATCAAGGACCTTGCACTCTCCTAGCCAACATTCTGGTATCTATATATATCCCCCTTCCTGCTCTATATTGTGGCACTCTTTACAGTTAAAGTATCTCCCCTTGACAAGGTACCCTGAATGAAAGTTAAGCATAATATTCCTCTGCAGCATATACTACCAGACCATCCAGTACTTCAGCAGTAGCTACCTCCTCACCTCAGCACTTCAGGTCCAGACTCTATGCCAGTTCCAATCCTTTTCAATATCTACCAATTGCTATCCACTAGGTCACAGATCCTGGCCTGGTCCCCTCTGGTACTCAATCTCATCACTAATATCAAACTCAATTAGGGAGATGCCCCCCAACAGCACTCAGTCTCATCTCTACATTACTGGGCCCCAAGGCACCTCTCCTTCATTTCTCTGCCAGCTATTCAGTTATATGTATTAGTTATTAATTACCATTATAATAAATACTATATGAGTAAGAAGTTGAGTAATATATAATATATATATATCTAATAATACTTAATAATAGTAGAGTACCATAGATATTAAATATAGCTTCTAGCTATAATAGTAGATTGAGGTCACAATCTGCTAAATAGGTCTCAGATTTCTTATGATTTATATAAGAGATAAGAGTATTACTGATCTATTCTATAAGAATCTGATAATTACTAGTATTAAATAATACTAGTAAATCTGCTAGTACTCAGTTATATTATAGTATAGTATTAGAAATAAAGAAGGTGAACTCACTATTTGATATATATTACAAGACCTGAGTTAAAGTAGTAAGTAATAAAAATAGAATAAGCAAGCTGCTTAATATTACTGATAATGGCTATGAACTTAATATCAGTTGAGAGACTACTAAACTAAGATCTACTAAAACTTATATAGATAGAGAGAGTACTCTTATAAGCTAGGCTGCAATGGTAGAAAAAATAAATTCTATTAGATTATTATTTATTTGCTATTCTGGCTGATATATTAGCTCATGAACTGACTGATATATATGTATCTAACTATATAACTAATACAGCCTTTTGACCATTAATCAGGAGGTCATTATTATGATATAGAGTAATTAACTACTTCTTATATAAGATCTACAAATCAGACAATATTAGAATTAGTAATATTTCTTAAGATAAATCAGAAATAAGAGCCAGATTAGGAGATAATGACTATAGACCTTATGACTGATAAATAGATAGTATTTATATATGAATTATACAATCTAAAGATATAAAATATAAAATACTAATAATTATAATTATATATTAAAGTGTGTAGTAAGATAATAATAATAAACTACTATACTATATATAAAACTAATATATATTAACTGGCTAAGCTAAGCTAACTTGATTCTCTAAAGTAGGAGATAATTGAAATTATACTAACTAGAACTAATATATATATTCAATATTCTACAAGAAATTAATCTAACTATTGAAAACAAGTATATAAATATTATATATTATAAGTAATATTAGCTACTTTACTATATATAGTTTAAATTTTATTTATAACTATATTCTATAATTACTATCTAAATATCTATATCTAAGTATTAGAATTTATTATATAAAATATAATATAGCTTATAGCTATTTTTTTTTTTT
>RBNI01002199.1:0-19310 GCA_003990745.1 Jimgerdemannia flammicorona | reverse complement strand
TTTTATAGTTAGTAGGACTTAAATTTTATTAGCTATATAATAGCCAAGTTATAACTTTATTTACTATAGGTTATATTACAACTATAGAATTTTTTTATAATTATAAAATTCTCATTGCGGTAGAATTTCTTAAATCTATAAGATTAATAATTACTAATTATAATATATACTATACTATATTTGGAATTAGATTTAGATATTGTGATTAAATATCTATTTCTCTAATTTATTTTAATTCAAATTAAATATAGATAAAATAATTAGAGAAAATATAAAAGCTGTAAAGAATGATAGATATACTATTTCAGTTATAAGATTAAGTTAAAGTATATAAGAACCAAATTAATATTAATGTAAATTTCTTATCAAAATTCTTTAAAAGTTATATAAACTTATATATAATATAAATAAATAAATAAATAAATAAAAATCTATGTACAATAATACTGTTATATAGTTGATAAAATATATAACTAAGAAATCATATATATATAGTATATTTTATTATAATATATAGAGAGACTACAATGAGTTAAAAAAAAAAATTCAATTTAGTTTTACTCTATAGTATTATTTGTAGAGATAGATATGGTATCCTAGTATATGACAAATATATTTTAATTAATGCACAGTTCTGATTTATTTTATTATTATTATTTCTCTTTTTTTCCATACTTCATGAGCTATATCATACATAAGTATATGTAACAGAATAGCTCAACAATATGAAGTGTATTGTGTGGCTCATCACAGTGGGTCTCTAACCTGCAACTTTGTAAAAAATTATATATAATTGCATCCATTGCCCAATATCAAGACAAACACTTGCTGTGCCAATTCGGAAGTTCACAAGTGTTTTCCGAAGCTATGGATAAACTACTATTATGCAATCTTTCAGATCATTCATGCAATCTTAGCTCCATTTCTTATGCAATCTTAGCCTAGTCTCAGTTCCCGCTGTGCCATTTCTTATGCAATCTTAGCCTAGTCTCAGTTTCTGCTGTGCCATTTCTTATACAATGTTAGCCTAGTCTCAGTTCCCTGGCAAGATGCTAGCAGCAAATAGCTTAGCAATTTTTCAGCATGCATTATATGTAATATCCCTAGTGTGCATTGTATCTTAACAATCAAGTACATAGACTATGTCTGTATACTTAGTTCCTGCAATTAGTTTATACAACCCATCCCACTCTTCCCTTTTGGAAGAGGAACAATAATTGTATGACCTCTTTGCTTTATGCAGATAGAAGCACATACTTCTATATTCACCAAACCTATTGACACAGCTTATATCAGGACACCTGATTCAGCATTACACATCTCACATACATTTTATACAAAGGACACTTTTCAGTATTCTTTCTCACCTGTGCACTTGTTCTACTTGGCAATTTGTAACTGCCACCCCTCCCACCTTTCTGAGACCCACCTCTAGATCCCCCTGCTATCTCACCTCTAGACCCCCCTGCTATCTCACCTGTCCTTACTCAATTGTTCCATCACAGAATGAGATTCACCAGCCCTCCATTCTCACTTGACTCTATGACTGCTATGTAGTCAGGATGCCTTTGCTGCTGCAACTTGATATGTCATCTCCATTGCCACCTTCAATGGCTTTGCATTTGTTGTCTTTTTTTTTTTTTTTTTTTTTTTTTTTTGTTTCTTTTTTTTTTTTTTTTTATAGTCTCTTGGACTCCTTTATTATGGACTATCTAATACAATAACAAAAAACCACGAATCACTACTAGTATCATAAATATACTGACATAGAATCCTTCAACTGACTCCTAATAATAATACAAGGAAAGACCCTTCAGCCCATACCTTCTTTCCACCTCACCCCCTTCTCACCAAGTACAAGATGCTCCTGACTCCTCTGGACAATGTCTAATACCTTCTTCATGGCCCCCAACTGGTGCCTCTTCCCCTGATACCACCACCCTTGCACTACTTCCAAGAGGAGCCCCTTCCACCGCTCCACCAATTCACCAATTCCCATCCATGGATCTCTCTCGAACACCCATCGCCAGTGCACTGCCATAAGTACCCAGATGCCAATAATCCGACCCAGGCCTCCCCAGATGTCCCCAATTTCTCCCACCAGTCGACACTTAACCACCCGACAAGTGGGACCCCCTGCCTGCCCACTCTCTTCCCCCCAATATCCTTCTAATGTCCGCCAAAATCTTTCAACCCCTGGACAAGCTGCCAGAACATGCTCTGGTGTGTGCACTACTCCTCCATCCAGTTCACAGCACCACTTATATTCCCTTACACCATCCTCCACCATCCACCCTGTCTGGTACTCCAGCATGACATTCCTCCGCAAAAATCACCACCATACTACTCAGAACTTGGGTGGGGCAATCTTGAGCAGCGAGGTCCCCCAACCCCAAATCCGACCCCACTCCCACTCTTCTCCAAACCCAGCCTTCTGCCAACCAACTGGCCACCTCTCCAGCGGACCTGTCCAGATCCACTCCATCACCCCAGTTAAAGAGTATTCTACCAACGGGCAGCCACCAACCAAGATACCACCATCATAGTTCTGGGTCCTCCTCTTCTTCACTAGGGTCTGGGCCTGTGAGCCCCATTGCTAGCCAAGCTTCCACAATGCCCCACCAGAATCCCCGATAGCACAACCTGCCAACCCTCCCAACCTGGAGCAAACCTCGCATATCCTTCCGAACCTCACTCCAGGGGCAGAACCTAACTTCCCAGTTGTTCATAGCCAGTTTGCTCCAGCTCTCCCCTCCTAATTCTGCCATTTGACAACCCCACCAGCTCTGAAGTGCCTTCAGCCACCTTCTAAAGTCCACTAGCCCCAGACCTCTATCTGCCTTCGGCATCACCATTATCTCCCAACTAATCTGTGATCTCCTTCCCTGCCAAAGCCATCCTTCGACCACCTTCTTCAGTTTCTGTACCACCCATCCTAGAAAGTCCAGGTAGTACCACAAGTACCACAGCTTCGGTAACCAATATACATTCAAGACTACAATCCTCCCAACTAGAGAAAAGCCTCTCTCAGACCAGCCCACCAAGGCATTCTCCCACTTCTGTATCAATCTACACCACCACTCTTTCAGTAGAACTGTCCCATATACTGAGAACCAGATACCCAAATATCAAACTGCCTCCCCAGGGCCAACCAAATGTCCAAAATGTCCATTCTCCCCCAAGCCAGCTCCTAGCTCCATGGTCTCACACTTGCCCCAGTTCAGCTTTGCCCCCGCCAGCATCTCATACTGTTCTACTCCTTCCTGCAAGCTCACCACATCTTCCACACTGCCTAACCCTACCACCATGTCATCCACAAAGGCCCCCAGCTTCCAGACCACCTCTCCCATCTTCAACCCAGTAAGCCTTCCCTTCAGCCATACCAATAAGGGTTCCAAAGATAAAATATAAAGCAGGGGAGAAAGAGGATCCCCCTGTGGCACACCTTGCCCTAAGAGAAACTCTGGGCCACTCCACCCATTCATCAACACTGCAGCCCGGCAACCAAGCACCAGACCCATCAGCTTTTGAGCCTCCTCCATGCCAAACCCAGCCTTCTGTAGAACCACCTCCAAGTAATTCCACCTCACCCTGTCGTATGCCTTTTCCTGGTCCAAGAACACCATTTGTCCATCCACTTGCCAGCTTCTACAACCCTCCAAAACATTTTGCACCCAGGCTGTACTATCTTGAATCTGTCTCTCCTTCACAAACCCTCGCTGTTCATCACCCACCAATCGGCTGATCTATTGTTGCATTCTCCCTGCCAGAATCTTGGAGACTAACTTCCTATCCACATTTAGTCACATAATGGGCCTCCAGTTCCACCACACCCATCTGTCCCCTTTCTCCTTATAGAGCAGAGAGACTAGCCCTAAGGAGCCATTGCCAATCCAGCAGCCTTCCCCCAGTGTAAAGTTTGCCATTTCCATGAGCCATACCCCAAACTCAATTTGAAACTCCTTCCAGAACTCCCATGACAGTCCATCCTCTCCTGGTGATGAACCTGCCTGCACTTTCCTCAGAACCTCCAACAACTCTTCAAGGGTCACCCTACCCAATACTGCCCCACCAATCGCAGGCTCTGCCACCACTGGCCAGCTGCCCACCAAATTGTTATTGTCCTCCAGTACTGCCTCTCCTTCTGCCAGCCCTCCATCATCCTGCCAAAGGGTGCACCATCGGCCAGAAATCTCTCCAAGCATATCTGTGATCTCAGTCACCTCTGTCCCATCCTCTCACAACACTGAAGCCTAGCTGTGCCACACCCTCCTGACCTTCAAGATTCCAGATAAGTATTTGGTGGATTGCTCTCCTTCTTCCAACCGCTTTGCTCGCAATCTTGCCAGCAACCCATCCACCACTCTATCTTCTGCAGCCTTCAAATCCGACTGCAACTCAGCCACCTCCTTGACCAACAGGGAGCGAAGTTCCCCTGAGGAGTTCTCTCCCTCCAGAAGTCTCAGCCACCAGTGAAGCCCCTGCTCTACTCTCCTTTCTCTATCCTTCTGCTCCCTTCCAGCTACCTCTCCTACCTCATGCCAATAGGCATCTGCCAGATGTTTAAATTTCCCCCACCACTGTACTATTGACTGGCCACTGTTCTTCCACCGTGCCACTTCCTGTCTTGCGATTTTAACGAACTGGTCCTGCTCCACCTGTCTCTTGAGTAGTGCCACATTAAGTCACCATCTGCCCCCACCGCCACTGGCTGCCTGGAATCTCCCACTTGCCTCCACACCTCAGTGATCCGACCAGGGACACCACTGTACCTCTGTTGAATCCAAAACATTGCCCCAGCATTCTGCCACCAGAATCCAGTCAATCCTAGTCCCAACCAAATCCTCACTGACTGGATGCCATCTAGTAAATGGTCCTGACTTCTCACCTTGACATTATCGTACTCTATCAACCAATCCCATCTCCTTTTCAACCTAAAGCCATTGTGAGAGCCCTGTAGAAACTGCCACACTGCCTCCACCATCAGACCTGTCTAGTGTCCTGTCACGCACCATGTTGAAGTCCACTCCTAGAATGTCCAGCCCAATCTCATCTCATTCTCCCCAATCCAGCCAATCCTCCACCCATTGGTTTCACTCTCTGCTAACCACTGGCAGATATGCAGAGCCAACCACTAGCCCATTGCCAGCTCCTCCTTTCAATCTCCCCCAGACCAATCGATCACCATATACCTCAACCTCCTTCAGCTCTCCTTTCCCCAAGCCAACCAAGATGCCCACCTGCTCATTCCACCCTGTGCTACCAAACCATTCCTTACTCCACTCCTCATAATCTTGCTCCCCATAGGCCCGAACATCCTGCAGAAACACCACATCATACCTCCTGGTCTTCAGCCACCAAAATAGCCACCTTTGCTTCACTCCATCATGCAAACCATTGACATTTAGCGATAATATATGTAGACTGTTCATCATTATGAATAAAAATGTTTAAAGTTCAACTGGAATTGCCACCACCTTCTCAGCCCTACCACAGATAATTGTCTTATGCTCCTCGCAAATAGCCCTCCAAATACGGGCTCCATTCACATCACTGCAGAAGGCATCCACTCACTCTGATGCCACCTTCCTAATGTTAGCCATACAGTCCTCAACTACCTCATATCCTTCATCATCCAGAAGCGCTGCCATCATCGCCATCACCAACTTCGGCCCCTGCAATACCACATTGAGGAACCCTTCTCAGGCCTCCTGCGATCCATTAAATACATCCACTTCCTTGATATCCTCCTCCGCAAGTTCCTCGAGCACTGTCTGATACCAGTCATCCGCCGTCATCACCATGGGCCCAGGGGTGGCTGGCCTTGGGGTCCTACTCAGCTTCTGCAGCATCTCTCTATCTGCTGACATGTCGGAAGCCACATCCACCAGGTCATCCTCCTCAGTGCCCTTCTCCAGCCAAACTACTTCATCTGCCTCTGGGCATTCTCAATGAATATTTGCTGCTCCCGCCATATGAACATCCTCCAACTGGGTCTCCGGTATCACCTCAATGACCTCCTCAAAGCCCCCAGCATTTGCCTCCTCCTTATCAGCCCACTTCCCCTTACTGGTGCATGAGTGGAGTTCTCCACACCCCCTAGTTGTGAAAAGGACATCTCAGCCATCTCCACCTCTTCTATCTGACTTTTGGCTGTCTCTGCTCTCTCCTCTTCCTCCCTTTTCGAGCTCTGAAGGATGGTCTGCAGGCACTCCCAGTTTGTCCTTCACCACCTCTTCCTCCTCCCCTCCATCGGAATCCAGATCCAGTCCTTGGCAAACTCCTCTCATTTCCTCTTTTGCAATTCCTTTGCTGCCTCTCTCTCCTCCAGAGCAATTAGCAATTCCTCCTCCTCCTGTTCAGAACCCTTCCTTCTCCACACTTTGCACTCCTGCCCCCCAATACGAACTACTTCTGGCCAGTCCCTCTCTTGCCCCATGGCCTCCTTGCCTTCCAGCCTCACCATCACCTCGCAGTTGCCATTCCTCAGCTTGGTCCCCTCCCAGAACATGAACCCAAAGTCAACCATCTCGCCAAAAGCCCCCAGTGCCTCTGCCACCATTCCTTTGGTCTCCTGTCTCCCCAATGTCAGCAGCCCTTCAATCACCAGTCGCACTGCCCATAGGTCCCACCTCAGGCACCTCACCATGCCAACCTTGATGCTCTTGATGACCAGCCCTTTCTCCAAGGCCTTCACCATCTCTTCCTCTTCGACAAATCCTATCTCAACTGCCTCAGCTGATGGGATGAACTTCAGCGACTCTGCCCCTGCAATCTCTTCTCTCACTAGCCACATGACCTTCCTAGCAGACATCCCCAGCCCCAAAAAATTCGCTGATATGGCCCATGTCGAAACCGACTTGTGGAAGAAGGGACGCACCACCAGTTCACCAGAGCCAGCTGCCATCGTTGCCTTCTTCTTGTTCTCTGAAACTCCAGCTGTCACCCCAGCCACCGGCCCAGCCCCAGGAATACCAGTCCCAGCCACACCACTTCCAGACCCCTGGCCCCCAGCAGGCACCTGACCAGTCACCTGACCCATCACCTGGCCAGTCACCTGACTCCTACCCCTGTCAACACTACGTCCCCCTTGCCCTACCCCTATGGGCCTCGTAGTAGCCCTCCTGCCCCCCATCACCGTGTGCCAACTCTCAATGCCAGCCTGCCTCCCCTGACCACCTACTCCTCATGCCCCTACACCAGCTCTAATGGTCACCGCAAAACTCTTGGGGAGACCCAGACCAGGCCTCCTTATCTCCAAATACTCAGAGCTTGATGAACTCTGAGTTGCCATTTGACGAAAACTCTACTGAAACAGATGAGATTTGTTGTAAACTGTAGCTAGACTTCTGCCGCACCTTGTACACCAGAATAGATGATGGGAAAACTTGAAAATGTATTGCTTGTCATGAAAAGATGTCCGTGTGGCTTAGCTTGCTCTGAATGGTTCGAGCAAAAGGAGTCCCTTGCATTTGTTGTCTTTCTGATCGATCATTTGTGGAGCAGTGTTGTGAAGGTTGGAAAGGGTCGAAGAGAGAGTTTGACAAGGTAATAGAATATATAGATTTCAGTGTTTTTTTTTACATATGCTGGAGAGGAAAAGGTTGTGTTATTTCAGAAACTATCCTATTATGTCAATATATACTTACCAATCTATCGATCCTCTTTACTTCACTTATTCCTCAGTCCCATCCATATATGTGAACCTATCACTATCACCATAAGTCTCTTTTTGAGTTGGTAGCTGCTCTTCTTAACAACAGGGTTGATGAACCACCATATGTTGAAAAGGATATTAAAATCAAATTGAGAGGTAATTTGGATGTGAGAGTAGATTAAGTGAGTTAATTTATATTAAGGGAAACAACAATGTTACTATCCATCATTTATAGATTCGAGACCAGCATGATGTCTTACTGCATGAGCAGAAGAAGGAAGAGATTTTTGATATTAGCTCTTGGCTCAGAGACTTTATCTGACAAGTCATTGGACTGGAGGCTGTTAGTGCGAGATATATTTGTACTCAGAATTATGATCAAGTTAGTTACCTATTCAGGACCATAGAAGGAACCTTGAATCTAATGCTAGCTGCTGCAAGGACTTATGGAATATTGGAGAAGCACTTTAATCATTTGATACAATTTTTCAATCTGTTCAAGATTAGATGGAGAAAGAACATTATTTGCTACCAAACTGCAGCAATATCCAGAAATTCTGTAGAAGGCTGAGAATGTTGTTTTATTGTGCAAAGTAATTCTAATATTTGCAGATTTCCATGCACAAGGGTTTCTGAGTACACTCATTATCTCATGCTAAAGCATGCCTTTCAGCCCCAGATGAAGCTCACAAACTTCTGCAAAAGTACAAAAATGCATTAAGTAGTTTTAATATTAGGGAATTGTCTCCTATCAATTGTTTTGAGTATTTCATTGAAATTCCGCATTGTAATTTTGCCTAACCTCTTTTCTTTTTATTATCAGATCACATTTGTCCTTGATAAGGAATTAAAAGTTATTTGCAAACTGAAAGTGATCCAAGTATAAAGTGAGCCCCTATTTCAACCCACTTAAAATGGGTTTTCACTAGAACATCTAATTACTTGATGCTCAATACAGTCATTATTCCTGCACTCATTATTCCTCTCTCCAACCACACTTACACAATAGGTATCCCTTTAGATCAGTGATGAAGTTCTGGACTTTCCACAGAAAATCAGAACCCCACTTCTAGTGCATCAGGTAAATTTATCATTAGCTAGTTGTCTCATATCAGTTATTCTAAGTGTATACTGGAAATGTTAAATAGTTTGTAATTTATAAATCTCTTCACTATTGATTCCCCAGGTCCTGTTGCTCTTAGAACTAACAGCCTGTTCAAGATTGGGTTATGCAAGATCAACCAATAACTGGAGCTGATAGTGGCATGACCTTGGCATTTGATATACCAGCACCAGTTTCAATCACATTGTCATCCCTGTGCCCTTCTTTCCTCTGAGGTCATTGCAGTTCATAAGGATGTCTATGAAGCAGAGGGCCCTATCAGGAGTGTCACAAACAAAGTCCTTACTAAGGACGACTGTAATGCCATGGAATTTAGGAACCCTCAGTACAGAGCTAGGCCATAACTATCTCATGTCTGGGGGTTACTTTACATCATTCTGTGGGTTGCTGGGATGCCCATGGTTGGCCTTGCTGATTTGGAATTTGCTCACTCGCCATAAGAGCAGAAGAAAGAAGGCATTTTTTTATCAGCTTTTGGCCCTATATGAGTCCAGACATCTATCAGATGGGTTATTGGCTTGGAGACCATTTTTGGGCAAGGTATGGGCCTTTGGAGAAATTCATTACATGCTTAAGGCCTTGGAAGGAGGTGCCTGATGATGCTGCAACTTGATATTTACAACTTGACATACCATCAAAGCCTGATCACTGCAAGAGCAGATCAGAAGAAATCTTTTATAGTGGCTCTCAGCCTTGAGCCCTAAGATTGTTTTGGATGAGTCAACAGACTGGAGACCATTATATGGTACTTAGAATAATGTTTTCAAGTTGGCTACTGGATCCAGGCCTTCAAAGAAGGCACATGATAATTGACCAACACAGGTTTATGAGACATATATACAGCACTGACCACTGCAGCAATAGGCTTTCCCTGGTGCCTGACACCAGTCACCTGAAAGATATCTGGACATTGATGAAGTAATTTAGGACTTTGGATATAATTTTTCAATCAGTCCAAGATGAGAAAGAACATTGTTCATCATGAGATACAATCTCAGTTACAATAATTAATAAATTTCCCTGATTTCTAATAAAGGCCAAGAATATTGCAATTTTGCATAAAGTAGGTTTAATTTTGAGAGATTGTTTCATGCAAGTGTTTCTGAATATATCCTGAATAATCTGCAGGATTCCTAATATATAAATCTACCTTAACACTTTCCTATTTATGTCAAACTGAGATACAGGATTCCACATATAGGATGTTAGGGCCCAATGGTGTATCGCCACTTATTGCTGGCCATAATCAAAACTGTTAAATGTTCCCCCTATATTGACTGTCATTGCTGGAGTAATTGAGATTAACAGACCTCAGACTGGATGTGTAATTTCTAATGGAGGCTTTCCACTAACTCTCATTCGATGTCCAAACTTATTTGGTGATTTATTCCTTAACATCCTTGCACTCATTCTACTTTACAATCTATGACTACCACTCTACCAACCATTCCTCTGTCCTTGCCATTGCAAATTGACAAGTCATCATCATAACCTTTTTCATTCCAAATGAAATTTTAATGGCACAAGTATTTCTTTTGAGTTCATTAACTTTCTGCTTGCATGGTGGTCAAGTGTTTTTGGGGTGTCATGGTCAAGGATATCAAAGGGTTGGAGAGGGTTGAAGAGGCAGTTATCCAAACTGTAATGGAAGATATGGATCTTGGTATTATGCTCTTATATATGTTTGAGAGAAAAAGTCAATGGTATTTTATAGTTGATTCTATTATATCAATATGTACTTACCAATGCATCAATCTCTTCAATTCTCAGCCCCACCATATCCTCAAATGATCACTGTCACCTCAAGTCTCTTTCTAAGCTGTGAGCTGTACTTAACTAAAAGATTGATGAGGCCCTGACCTGCAGTAGCAGAGGAATGTACGTTAATAAATAAATATATTGAAATCATTTTGTGAAGTAATTCAGATATGAGGGTGAGTTGGGAAAGTTGATGTATATTACTCAAGAGAAATACCATTGGTAATATCTACTATTTCTAGATATCAGATGAGTATATGGTCCTACTAAAAGAATAGATGAAGGAATGATTTTCTATATTAGTTCTCTATCTTACATGAGCCCAGCAATCCTATCAACAAGACATATAACTGGTGATAGTTTTCAGGAGACATCTGAGCACTTGGAATCATGTTCTTCGAGTTTGTTACTGTTAGAGGTCATGGAACACAATGTGTGATGATGACCCAGCATATTGGGAGTTAATGCATAACAAGTACAGGTTTATGATTCTATCTCAGCCACAGACTTCATGCTCCTCACCCTTGAACCTAATGGCTGCTGTCACAAGGACATCTGAATATTGATAAATCACTTTTAATCATTGAATGCAATTTTTCAATCTGTTCAATATGAAATCGAGAAAAAAACTCACTCAATTTCGGAAATCTGAAGGAGACTGAGAAAGCTATTTATTGTACAAGGTAATTTTAATATTAGGGGATTGTCTTGTTCAAACATTTTTGAGTCTATCCTGAATAACCTGTATTTTCCAATCAAATAAATCTGCCTTATCACTTTCCAGACTCCTGTCATCCTCAGTAACAAGGAGAATGCCATCACGTTTCAATCAGCTCAAAGTGCAGATGTGAAAGAACATTAAACAACTGGTGTTTGACACAATAACCTCACCATAGTCAACTGCATCATTGTCTCTGCATTCACCCCAACCTCACTCATGCAAAAAGCATACCTTCATATCCCAGATGAAGCTCGTGATCTTCTGCTGAAGATTACAATGCATTAAGTAAATTTGACATTAGAAAATTGCCCCGTATGAAATTCATATCATACACAATGTATAAATTTGCCTTACCTCTTTCCTATTGCTTTCCAGGTTTTTATCATCCTAGAACATAAGGGCAAAGGAGTGAAGAATGATGCTGTGATTCAACCTGCTCAAGAGAATACTTCTAAGAACTTGGTGCTTAACACAATACCAATACCAATTGCAACCACATCATCTTCTCTAACCTCTTGCCAAAACCACTTTTAAAATTATATCTCTAATGAAGCTTGTGTACTTACACAAAAGATCGATACAGCTGTTCTAATTTAATAGATAATTTTAATATTAGGCAGTTATCTAACATATATCCTTGGAAGCTCATATTATTTTTAATATATAAATCTGCTCACTTCTCTTTCCTATTGATTCTCAGGATTCTGTCATCCTCAGAAGAAGTGAAGAATGCAATTGTTTTTCAACTGTTATGCAAGATCATCCAATAACTGGAATTGATGATGGCATAACTTAGGCATTTGACATACCCACACCAGTTTCAACCACAATATCATCTCTATGCTCATTTTTCCTATGAAGTCATTGGATCTCATGGGGTTGTTATAGAATAGAGGCCTCACTAGATATATTGTGATTAAGTCCTCTCTAAGGATGAATGCAATGCCATAGAGTTTAGGAATCCTCCCTGTAGAGTTAGGCTGCAATTATCTCATTTCCGGATGTAAGTAGTTACTTTACATCATTTCATGGAATGCTGGGACACCCGTGGTTGGCCTTGCTGATTTGGGATTTGCTCACTCACCATAAGAGCAGAAGAAAGAAGGGGGGCTTTTGGCCTTACATGAACCCAGACAGAGTTATCAACTTGGAGACCATCTTTAGGTAAGGTGAATTATATTTTTTGAGTTCATTTCCCACAATGATGCTGCAACTTGACACCTGTGACTTGACCTACCACCAAAGCCTAGTGGATTTGTAGATTGCGTGATCACTGCAAGAGTAGACCAAGGTACTAAGAAAGAATGTTTTACATTGGTTCTTGGCCTTATTCTTTCAGATGAGTCTATGGACTGGAGGCTGTTATACGGCAATGACATTTGTACTTGGAATAATGCTTTTCAAGTTGGCTACTGGATCCAGGCCTTGGAAGGAGGCACACAACCATGACCCCAACTAATGGAATTCCTGTATGACTGACACAGGTTTATGAGAATATTACTTGCCCTGGAGCATAACATCAGCTGTCAGAAGGACATCAGAACTTTGGTGAAGCAATTTAGAACTTTGGATATAATTTTCAATCATCTAAGATGAGAAGGAACATTGTTCAGCATGAGATTCAATTCCAGCTGCAACAATCGATAGATTATGAGTTCCGATGAAGGCCAAGAACACTTCAATTTTGTACAAGATAATTTTAATATTAAGGGATTTTTTGTATGTTTCTGAGTGTGTTCTGAATAACCCTAATAAATAAATCTGCTTTATCTATATTTTTCCAGGTTCCTATTATCCTTGCAATGAGAGAATTCACAGAGGATGGAGAATGCTGCTCCATTGTACTAGGTAATTTTATTATTATAGTATTATCTCACATCAATGCTTCTGAATGTATCTTGGATAACCCACATAGATCCTAATGTATAAATTTGCCTTAACTATTTTATATTAAATACCATATTCCTTCGAACTCAGAACTAAGGCAAGAGAATGAAGAATTGTGATTCTGCTCAAGATGGGTATGCATTTAAAAACTTGGTACTGAATGCAATTTTGGCATCAATTGCAACCATGTCATCATCTCTGTGCTCAATATACCCTCTTGCCAAACTCACTCATGCAAAATGTTTATCTTCTGATCTCTGATGAAGCTTGGGAACTTATGCTGAAGATTGATAATGCTGTTGCAATTTATCAGGTAACTTTATCTTAGTGGGTTACCTTGTATCAGTTGCTCAGATTGTATTCTTGAAAGCCTGTATATTTTATAATGTATAAATTTTCTCTTTCTTGTTTATTCTCATTGTTTTGTCATTCTCAGAAGAGGTGGAGAATGCAAATATATTTCAATCTTCTCAAGATGGGTTACATAAGGCCACCCAATAATTGGAATTGATGGTGGTGTGACCTTGACATTTGATATACCTGCACCAATTATCATATCTGTACCCATCTTTTCTCTGAAGCTATTGAAATTCATGGGGGATCTATAAAGTGGAGAGCCCCACTGGGAGTTTCATGATCAAAGTTCTTACTAAGGACAAATGCAATTCCGGAACCTTCTGTACAGAGATAGGCCATATCTACCCCATGTTGGAGCACAAGGGATTACTTAACTACTCGCTACAAGATAAGAGTTTTATACATTAGCTCTCCATCCTACATAAGTCTGGACATCCTGTCAGACAGGTTATCAAACTGAAGGTCATTTTTGGGCAGTGTATGGGTAGTCAGAAGTATGTATTTTGATTTCATTACCCACTCAAGGCCTTGGAAGAAGGAGCCCTATACTGATCATATATATAAAGAGTTTTTTTGACTGTTTTCTGAGTCATAATCAGGTCTCCTCTCCTACCATTAGTGCTTAAACCTAACACCAGCTTTTGCATAAACATCAGATATTTTGGAGTACTTTGAATTATTAGGTACTGTTTTCTGCTCTGTCCAAGACAAGGTTGTGGGAAAAAATCCAGTTTTTGAAACTAATGGCGATGTGGACTTCATAACTTTTTAACTCTGAATAGAACTCAGAAAATTCCACAGAGGACTGACAATACTGATCTATTGCACCAGGTAATTTTAATATTAGAAAATTGTCTTGCTTCAGTATTTGTGAATATATTTGTATAACTTATAGGATTATATTTGTCTTATCTCTTATTCATAAACAGAAAAATTATATGTAAGTCAAAGGTTATCTAAGTGGAGAATGCAGCTATGATTCAACCTACTCAAAATGGAGATGCAAAAGAAACATTCAATAACTGGTATAAACTTGGTACTTGATGCAATACCCACACCAATTTCATCTATGTCATCGCCTCTGTGCTCAATATATTCTCTCCCCAATCCCCACTCATACAAAAGACATGCCTTACGACCCCTGATGAAGCTCAGGAACTTCAAAAA
The DNA here is from genome assembly GCA_003990745.1 of Jimgerdemannia flammicorona. Lineage (NCBI taxonomy): Eukaryota > Fungi > Mucoromycota > Endogonomycetes > Endogonales > Endogonaceae > Jimgerdemannia > Jimgerdemannia flammicorona. Next base: position 4,640 of record RBNI01002199.1, on the reverse strand, counting down.
CAAAGTAAATTTATATTATGTAATTTATTAGTTTTTCTAAAACCCAAGTGGTTTGTATTGATTTAATTTACCTCACCTCTTATTCCTCCTATTGATTACCATGGCTCATTATCTTTAAAAGTAAGGGCAAAGGCTAGGTAAGCAGGTGAGGGAGCCTGTTGCTGGCATTGTGTCCCATGCTATGATGGAGGATCAAGATATGCCTTCAGATGTAGAGAATAATATCAAGAAGGAAGACTAGGGGGAAGATGACTAGGAAGATGAGCAGAATGCTTAGAAGGTTAATATTAGAGTTGTTGTTAGATGTACTGGTCATTAATTGTTTAATGTCGATTTTGTCTCATATGTGATTTTTGCCTCACTTCACTTGCATTGATGTGAATGATAGAATAATATACCATAAGACATACTACAAGCAGTTTAACTTGAAACCATTGAGAATCCAGAGACCATTGTAGGTGCATGGAGCTACTTCAAATTGGAGGGTGGGCCCTAAGGGGTGGGTCATGATCAAAGTTCTCATTGAGAACAACTGTTATGCCAAGGAGTTAATGGACTTCCATGTAGAATTAAGCCACAACTATCTCATGTCTGGACACCAGAAATTGCTCCACATCTCTGGCATAATTGAGGATAAGAACAGGTTTATACTTATCATAGACTGACCATGTGACAATTCAGCACCTTTCACCAGTACCATTCGGGTGACACAAGACTCAGACAACACTTTCGACAAATATCTTCAAGTATTGGTGCTATCAAGATGGCGAACAACAAGCATTCTGGTGAGCGTACTGGGCAGGGGGGCCCCAGTGCCTTTGACTGGCAACATGTGGGGGGGGTCGAGGAGCTGGTCTTGGCATGCCGAGTGCTTCGATAAGGGGACATGGGGCCAGAGGTGGGGGCAGAGGGGGTGCAAAGCAGCATGGGGGAGAAAGGATGACCTTCACGGATAAGGTCAGGATGGGGAAGCAGGTGACTGGACTGGATGGCTGGCTGGAGCTGGGGAAGGTGGCTGCTTCCTCAAGTGGCAAGGAGGCCTCTCCACTGGGGGGTCAGTGTAGTGGGGCTGGAGGTATAGTGGCTGAGGCAGTGACTATTGATGGCAGTGTGACGGGCAATCTGGAAAAAAATCCAGATGTGACGGCTGATAGGAGACCTGGATAGTGGAGCGGCGCGAGATCCATGGACCTGGCTGATGGTGTGATGGGCCTAGTGGCGGCCCTGTTACTCAAAAAATCTCGTTCGGAATTCGCCATCACACTGTGCTTCTGTGGCTTAGCGGTGATGGCAAAGATGGTACTGGGGCTACTGGCGAGTGAGGTGAAAGGAGCAGCCTCGGTCAAGTTTTTGAAGAAGCTGGAGGCAGTTGAGGTGGGGTTTGAAGAGGAGGGTTTGCTACTGGAGGCAGTGGAGAAGGGTATGGTTATTGGAGGGATTTTGGTGCCAATGGCGAGGTGTATGCATTGGGATCCCCGAGTGGTTTATCTAGTGATTGCGGACTTGCTGATGGTGAAGAAGGAGGAAGCGAAGAGGCTGGTCATGGATGTGGTGAAGGAGTATGGTGAGGTGGTCGACATTGGGTTCAGGGTATGGGAGGGGACTGAGCTCAGGACAGGTGATGTGGATGTCTGGTTGAGGCTGTTTGGGATGGAGAATACAGGGAAGGCTAGGGATTGGCCAGTGGCATTGAAGTGGGGCCCAGTGGAGTGCAAGGTTTCGAGGGTAAAGGGGTCTGAGGAAGAGGAGGAGGACTTGCTGGAGGCACTGGAGGACCTAGCTAGGGCCATGGAGAGGAGGCAAAGGGCTTGGATGGCTTACAAGGCTAGGACAGTAGTAGAGGTGATCAAGGGCAAGAAGGTGCGAATGGACAAGGTGCTTTGGGAGAAGGCAAAGGGGAGACAGCTGCAGAAGGATTTGTTGGCCAGTTTGGAGGGGGGAAAAAGGGCTGGGGCTGTGGAGGAGGGCATGGGAGTGAGTGCTAGCATCTGGGTGGAGGAGGGGTAGCAAGGGGGGAAGGCGAAGGAGAGTGGGGGACAGAGGCCAGAGGAGGCTGTCGTGGACACGGTGATGGTGGAAGATAATCTGGTCCAGTATGGTGTTCCCGAGGTGGGAGAAGGGGAGCTGGAGGATGTGTCTGAGGATGGTTGGGATGAGTCTGTGAGAACTGAGAAGAGGAAGGAAGGGGAGGCAGATTTGGCGCAGGCGGCAGAGGTAGTTGGAGGGGAGAAGTGGCTATTGAGGGCGCTGCAAAATATCATGGCCGAGGAACTGGGCGAGATTGACTTCCAGGTGATCAGTGAGGAATTCTGGGGGAGAGTGCTGTGAGGGGAGGAGGTTGTGAGGAAGTTGAGAGATGAGATGATGGCAGCGCTTCTGGAGGCAGAGGAGTATGAGGTCACTGAGACAAGGGAGGCGACACTTTTGGGTATCGCTAATGAAAGGGTGGGGGCCACAGAAGGGACTGGAAAAGTGGCAGGTGGTGTACGAGAAGCATCGGGCATCAAAGGAGATGGTGGATGGGGAGGACTGTGCGGAATTGCTGGTAGCTCTGGATGAACAGCAAAATGTGGAAGCTGAGATTGAGGGAGAATGGAACCTGGATTTGGCTGGAGAGGAAGTGAGCATGGAACTGTAGATGTGGAGATTTCAACATTATCATATATTTTCACTATGAATAGTACAACCAACATTTTTCTATGAACGTCAATGGGCTTAGGGGGACTAGGAGGCGAGGTATGATTTTTGGATGGCTGAAGAAACTGGAGGCAGATATCTTCTTACTTCAGGATATATGGTGTGAGGAGGAGGAGGATGGACTGGAATGGACTAGAGAGTGGGGTGGGGAGGCAGTTTGGCAGGGTAAAGTGGGAATCCTGGTTAGGAAGGGGAAAGGGGACATTGCGGACACTGGACATTGGGGTAGTAGATTAGTGTGGGGGACATGGCAGAGGCCTGGATGAAACTCAATTGTGGTGAGATCTTGTTACTGCCTGGCTGAGAGGGGGACCCAAGTGGCATGGATTGGAGATTTGTGGGACTCTGGGCTCTTGGTTGAGGCTGGGGTGGACTGTCTGGGGGGTGATTTTAATATGGTATGGGAGAGTAGACTGGATAGAACCGATGTGGGGTGGGGTATAGCAGGAAGGAGTGGGGGATTAGAGGACTGGGAAGAGGTGGAAAGGCTCAGCTCACTGGTGGATGCCATGTGACTTCAAGATGGGGATTGATATCTATTGTGGTGTTCGATTTGTATAACTAAAGGTTTAAACACTGTTCAATGGTGCCACTTGTATGAAGCGCAGCCTTGAATATGTATGTCATTCACGGTCGATTACGTCAATGGTCACGTGATTGGGTCGTTCGATATATCATCAAAGTCGATAGGTCAGGTGCGGGTTACAATGGTCGATGATCGATGGCTCAAACGTTCGATGGCTCAATAACGGCAATTATTACTTGGGTCCGAGATTCCTGGCAGGCTGGCAGCAAATTGATGATGGTCTTGACTTTAAATGGTTCATGGCACAGTAGGTCGGAAAACGGAGGACGGCGGTCGTACATTCAGTTACTTGTTTAACTTGGGGACGTGTGGAATGGCGACGGAATGGCAGTTGTTCTGGGTGTCGGTCTTGTATCTTGGTCTTGTTTCTTGGGTTCCTTGGCTGGGTTTTCCGAGTCTTGAATCTTGAATGGCGGTCGAATGGCGGTCCGAATGCATGGCGGTCTTGAAACTTGAATATTCGTAGCGGTTGATTTCCTTAACTTGGCGGCGGTTTTCCTGGCAGCTTTCCTTAGCAGCGGTTCTTGAACAAGAGTTTTCCTTGGCTCTTGGAGTCTTTTCCCAAAGTTTCTCAAAAACTTAAGTTGGTATTATCTTACACTAGACTTCTGCGTCGTTCAGATAAAAGACCAATGGACTGAGGTTTATTCACTCTAATGATATGGGTTATTTATATGAGTTTGCTAGCTATGGGGGACGCGACTAAGGCTAAGGTATACTATGTTGTGGCGAGCTTTGCTGTGCTATTGGCTTGCACGATGCGAGGTGCAGGCTATTGTTTACTATGGATTGGGTTTAGGGGATAGCAACGCTGGATTCGGACTTGCTGACAAAATGCTGAAAATGGTGGTACTGGATAGCAATGCTGGAAACAGTTGTGCTGGGTAGCAACACTGGATTCAGACTTGCTGACAAAACGCTGAAAACGGTGGTACTAGATAGCAACGCTGGAAATGGTTGTGCTGGGTAGCAACGCTGGATTCGGACTTGCTGACAAAACGCTGAAAACGGTGGTACTGGATAGCAATGCTGGAAATGGTTGTGCTGGGTAGCAATGCTGGATTCGGACTTGCTGACAAAATGCTGAAAACGGTAGTACTGGATAGCAATGCTGGAAACAGTTGTGCTGGGTAGCAATGCTGGATTCGGACTTGCTGACAAAATGCTGACGTGAAGGCTGCACAATTCTCGTGGCTGACGGGTGGTACTTCTAGAGGAAATAGTACCCTTCGTCTGCAGCGGGCAAATCTTGCTGGGTTAAGATTTCTTCTTCATCATACCTCTCCTCAAAAGGGGGAAGCGCCGGCCAAGAGGTGAGGGGGTAGAAAAGTGGCCAGTCATCTTCAACAACATTCTC
>RBNI01002198.1:0-19311 GCA_003990745.1 Jimgerdemannia flammicorona | reverse complement strand
CCCACTTGTTGCAGGTGTGGAGGTCAAATTGTCCTTATACATCAGGTTCAATTCTCTCCAGATTGTCAGATGGTTCAGAATAAATTCCAGTTCAGAGGTTGGGCTTTATACCAACTTGTAGGAATTCACAGAAGGGTTTGTAGCAGGGTGAGGAAGCGTCTTGAAGTGGAATTGGATTGTAAACTGCTGCTACCAAGTTGTAAGAGGGTTACTTTTTAGGGTAACTGTTATGTAGTTCTGGAAGGGTTTTCTGGAAGTTCTGGATATTCTGGAAGACCGTTTTCTTATGGTCAAGATCAATTTCGTATGGAGTACATCCTCTATGCTTATTGATTTCAAGATCAGGTTGACGTCTCAACCAAAGTCCCTTTTTGGACTAGTTCTGGATGTTCAGGATTTTCCGTATTTCAGGAGGTTCAAGAAACTAAGACCAGCTTAGTTGAATTGGCGTATCGCTGCAGACAATACCCAATTAGGAAATTTCGTATTGTGGTTAGGAGTAGGACCTAACGGGGAGCGGATTTACTTAAGAGTGGTTTGTGGGTTATTAAATAGGTTTATTCTCTATTCATGATATTGCTATACTAGGAGTAGTTGTGTGGAGGGATATTGTGGGGAAGTGCTCAGGAGTTGTGTTCAGATTGTTCAGGTCTGAGATTCTGAGGTCTGGGGGAGGGGGTATTTATACTAGTGAGGGGCTATCTGGGCTATGCTAAATATGAATGTAGCACTAAGTGTCTTGCTGAGTCGGAATGCAGTCACATAGTACAAGTGTGATCTGACATGTCAAGAGATCGTCTGACTGCTGAGTCAGTTCACAGTCATATCGTACAAGGCTAATCTAACTATAATATGACTGCTAATCTATTTATAGGTTTAGGTGCTGTCTGGGTAGTCTTCGATGACATCACTATCAATGACATCATCTCTGATGAAGTAGTCGTCTAGGAAGAGTGGTTCGTAGATTACTTCTCCTTGTTGGCTGAGGTAATAATACATTGGAACTTCATCTCCATCCCATAGGATAGCATCATCTGTTTCATATGCTGGATAAGGTGTTGGTGGGTGAAGAAGTGGTGCATCATCTTCGTTTTCATCGGATTTGCTGTCTGCGTACCTTCTGTAGGTTACAGCACTATGAGTTGCGGGGTTGTAGTATACTGGCGGTTGTGGTTCATGTCGCTCGTACTCAGGTGGTGGAGTGGTTGGTTCGCTCTTGAGGGTTGTCTGAAGGTATAGGTTGTGTTCTCTGGTCTCTTCATTGTAGTTGAAGTAGTCGGGGGTGAATGCAGGTTGGTATTCGTACCAGTGGTCATTGTCCCAATAAGTCTCGTATGTAGTTATGAACTGTTCTAAGTTCATCGGCAGAGTTGGTGGTGTGATCAGAGTTAGAAGAGATCCTTGGCTTGAAGTCATGTTGGCATCGGAAGGATCATTGTCTTCTGCTTCATCCTTGTCGAAGTTGATTATATCGTAGATGTCCTTCATGGTGTATCCAACTTGGGGCATTTGCAGGATGTGATCATCGGGGTGTGGGAAGATTCTGTCTGTGGTTTCAATGTACTCAAGATACTTGTGGTTGAGTTCTTGTATCATGTCATCGATTTGGCCGTAGGACAGGGTAGCAACCATTTTGCTGGTAGTAACTCGGAGGCGGGGAATAAAGGTGCTGTACTCGTAGAAGAGCTCTCGGTGTTTGCGAGCGATGAGCTTCTGGTGTTGAGACATCTGGGTAATATCTGTATCGTGGTGGTGTTCGACCATGTCTTCCAGGAGGCAGCTGATCTGGTAGTAGCTTGAGATTTGTCCAATCCGGTGGGCCTCATTAAGCATGTTCAGGGCATTCCATCGGGCTTCCACGAAGTAGAGGGGTACCTGGCTGTAGATATTCATGAGGGGCAGAGGGGGTGTAGCTTGGTTGACAATGGCATTCCAAATGTCAGCACGGATGCAGTTGTAGATCTCGGTAGTCATGTTTGTGTATTTGGAAGTTGTGGTTATTGTTTGTTTTGGTTCTCTGTTTCGACGTGTCTTGGGGCTGGGTATATATGCATTTGTTCTGGATTGGTAAGATCCCATTTGTATGAATCTTGTGTTCTGTGACTTGGTATTGACTCAGCTTGTGTGCTGTGACTTCTGTTTGACTCAGCTTCATGATCATGCAGCTGATTTCTAGATTTGTTCAGATGTCGCGTGTGATTTCGGTGGCTTGGAGGTTGTGCGCTTACACCGCAAGTATCCAGGTCGGGGGGGTAGGTGGGGGGAGCATGTAAAATTTGCAGCCCTCCGCCAGCAGCGAGGGACAGCCCCAAGCTGTCAGTGCTCAGGTCAGTGGGTAGAGTCGGTTGGCAGGTTGGCGAGTGTGGGATCAGTGGAGGGAGCACACAAAATTTGCAGCCCTCCACTGGCAGCAAGGGGCAGCTCCAAGCCACAAGTGTCCAGAATGTAGAGCAGACAGAGGGAGCATAGCCCTCCGCCAGCGGTATGGGGGCAGCCCTAAGCCGCCAAGGAGTCTGGGGCAGAGGGTGCTTCTGGCAGTCAGAGGGCAGTCAGAGGGCGTTTCTGGTGGTTGAAGTCACTGGTTTGGGTCCCACAGACACCCCGGCCCTGCGCTGCAGTGCCACACTGGCAGTGCTACAGAGCAGGGCTGAGGGGCTGGTAGGGCCCTGCATAACAGCTAAGCTAGTGCTACATAAGAGGTACCCAGCCCAACCCCCCCACATAAGACTACCCAATCTGCGCAAAATGGCTGCCTAACCCTTATGAAAGATTGCCTGACCCTCGTGAAAGATTGCCTAACTCTTATAAAAACTGCTCCAACCACCAGTCCCAGGCCTTGATGAGTCTATCATTTATTGTGAGTGCAACAACTATTGTATCCAAGCTCTCCTCAAAGGTGATGGTGCCGTGGTAGTTGTGTGGTTGGAATAGGATGGCTGTGTTGGCTACAAACAGGACCCTGAAACCATAGGTGAGGTCATACCAGACTCCACTGCTGTCCTTCCAGATTGGACCCTTCCTTTCCAGGATGTAAAACATTACCAGGGTGATATTGTTGTCTGTGTATGTGGGCAGAGGGGGGTTGCACCCGACGTATCCTGATGTGATGTAAGCATATAGTTGGGTGAACCCTTGGCCTAGGACCTCATACTGCCAGGCTGTGCTAGTAGATGCCTGCCCTTTGTCTAGCCTCAGGAGCCCCAGCTTAGAAATCTACCGAAATGGATGGCAACTGGTCAGTCCTTTTTGCATGCAGGGGGGCAGAAACCCCCTGGGCTACAGCACCCTGAAAAAGCGGAGCTCCTCACCTCATAAGGCATGCTAAATTGTGCCAAGAATGTATATACAGCTGCGCCGAGATCACCACCAAGCTGGTCTACCATATGCTCTACCAATCTGCTCAAAGAACTCCAGATCATAGCCACCATTACTGCACAGGCTGTGTCATGCTCGCATGCAGTTTGCTCTTCGATGGCACTTCTAAAGTTCCAGTAGGGGTACAGAATCTTGTGTATCCCTGGAATTGTATCAAAAAAGAGTATGTTGGTGAAGAGTGTGATTTATCTGGGGAGAGGTTAAAAAAAAAAAGGGAGATGAGTGCAGGGGATTTCAGAACTCTGGAACCCACCCTTCACCAGTATTGCAGTATACCCAATTCCTATCCAAACCCCCCCTCCTTGCTTTTTTCATCCCCTCTTTCCTGCCATCCAGTATTTGACACAATCCTCACAAATCTCGTTGATGTGGCGGCAAAGCTCATTGCTGTAGAGGTTCCTTACCACCATCACAACCACCTCTCTGCATTCGTTAATAAAGATATAGTTCTCTTCATCATTGGTTACTCCTGCTAGCCAATGGACCCCTTGGTCGAGTATGATTGGCTCTGATTCAAATGTAGGCCCCCAAGCCTTGATAACAATGCTGGTACTACTCATGCTGAACATCTTGCCCTTGAATTTCTCTATTTGATCAGATGCTAGACGTGGTTGAACTCAGGTAACTTTAAACTCTCCTTTCCAATAGAACTGAGCCCTGATCTGAGAGACCGAGATAAGTATGTGGACAGGTTGCATGCAGGTGGGTTACGTGCCAGTGGGTTGCATGCAGGCAGGTTGCGTGCGGGCAGGTTACGTGCAGGTGGATTGCATGCGGGTGAGTTGCATGTAGGCGGGTTGCATGTGGGCGGGTTGCATGTGGGTGTGAGTGTTTTTTTAGGGGGAGACTATGTAAAAATGAAATTAAATAAAACATAGAGATGGGTATTTCAGAAAAAGAGCATGAGTGAGTAAGTGAGTGAGTGAGTGAGCTATATACCAATGAGTTACATGCCGATGAGTTGCATGCCAATGAGTTGTATGAGTTACACAAGATTGCTCACAAAGGCTTGCTTCTATTCCTTTTGAGACCTCTGCCACATGATGCATTGACTCAACAGCTCAGCCACCAAAGGCATACCCCGCAACATCCACCAGCCTTTCTTTATCTTGACCAGATGTTGCAAATAAAGTCGGCAGATCTCACCATAGAGCTGTGGACCCTAAGAAAAGCACAAGGTGAATTGGGTTGTGCTGGGGAAGTTTAAATAAATATAAGTAAACAAGTGGCAGCTGAGTGAGTAACCTACATCTACTATCAGCTGCTCCAAAAAGGCTGCCACATATATAGCTGTGAGGTCTGTGAATTCTAAGGTCTGAAGGGCCACCATGAGTTGTTGCCAGAATTCTCCCTCATCTCCGCCATCGCCATCGCCATTGCCACTACCACTACTGTCGCCCCTTTGGCTCTCGATAAGCAGCTTGTGTGCTGTCCATATGAGAAAGAATCTAACATTGTCAGCAGAGAGTGCATTTCTACCTCGAATACTCCCTCTTTTGACGATCATTGCAGGGTGAAAAATGAGTAGACTGGACCAATGTATGAATTAAGGGCTGCTGTTTTGTTTACTCATGATGTGGTAGGAAAGAACAAAGAAAAAGAACAAAGAAAAAGAACAAAGAAAAGAACAAAAGAAGAGAGGGAGCAAAAGGAAAGGGTGATGTCACTAAAGTGCAGTAGGAAAAAAAAAACAAGAGCAAAATAAACAAAAGAAAGGGTGATGACACTAAAGATTTCAATCCGGATGAATCAATCTGGATGGACCAATCTGGATGGACCAATCCAGATAGACCAATCTGGATCAATCCAGATGGATCAATCTGGTTGGATCAATCCGGATCAATCCAGATCAGATCACAAGACTAATCCGAGTTGATTTGAATCTATTACATGACGAATCTGAATCGAATCTCATCTGGATCAACTCCATCTATTCGGAGCACTATCCACTATCTTACCAGTCACAAGGTTTGGTAGGCAACCTTCTGAGTCCCCTTTCCTCTATTATTACCCCCTCTACCTTGGGTTGGTTTGCTGTACCTGCATGGGTATGATGGGAGGAGGGTAATGGTGATGAATTGCCCCTTTATCGGTATCAGATTGGTGTCTTCTCTACTTTTTCGCAGTTTCTGGTATCTTTGGCTATGTCTGGAGTACATCTATTTTGGTGCAGCACCTTCTTCCTTTTGCTGTTACCAACAAGGTGGTGTCTTGGTGTGTCTCAGGCTATATAGGGAGTCGGTCAATCTTGGGTGTCAAGTGCTCAGTATAGGTTACCTGCAGGTCTTCGGTGCCTATGGTGGGGTCCTCTGGCTTTGGTAAGCTTTCCGGCGAGTACAGTTCTGGTATAGGTGACTGCTTTTCAGGTGTTGTCGGGATGGGAGGGGAGATGGCCATTATAGATAGGAGAAAGGGCATTAATAGTGAACCAGTAGGGTGCCAGACTGGGGGCGGTTATCAGGGCTGGGGTAGGTGCTACTTCGGTGAGACCTTTTGATTGGTGTGGCATGGTTAGATGATAGGTGTCACTCTTGGCTTCTTTTGGTGGTCAGCAGGGTTGGGCCCAGTCATCAGGGGGGATCGGGGGGCCCAAGGCTACCCATTTTAGGCATCTTGACTATACTCAACTGGAACTGGGAGCTGATATAGCAATGTGATTGAGGTCTGCAGGCTTGAGTAGTGGGGTATTGGGGGTTTCCTCCTATCTCATGTATAAGTCCTTTACTCACCTCAACTGAGAGAACCAGGCTCTTCCCACCATATTGTGCTTTGATGAGGGTTTTTCTTTACCTGTTATTCTCTTTGGGGTGGCAGGGGCTATTCTATTCAGCTCGAGTGTGGCCTTGTACATATGTTGGGTTCTCAGGCATGCACTTTTGGTCATTGGCATATGGTTGGGTTTCCCCTGGTAGTAGGGAGAGCATGGTGCACAGAATGAGATGCAGGCCAACATAGGCCCTGCTGTACCTGGCATGGTTGAGCTGCTAGACAATAGCTAGCCTAGGTTAATAGAGGGGCAGTGCTTGGTGGGTGGTGGGGGAGAGTTTTGGCCTATATAGTCTAGGTTCCCTTCCAATAAAATTCCGTGGGACATGAGTCTATAAAAAAAAAAAAAAAAAAAGAGATTCTCAAACAGAGTATCATTGTTACTGGCATTGTCACACACAATAGCAATGATTTGATTGTTACTAGGCAATAAATCATCTATTACCAGCTCCAGACTTTTTGCAAGATTAGCACCTGTGTATATTATTTCACTGATATTCACAAAGTCTAAGATAATGTTATGTATCTTCCAATCACTATCAATCCAATGGGCTATTATTCCAAGGAAGGTCTTGATGTTAATGTCTGATGTCCAACAATCAAGTGTAAGTGACACCTTTGACTTAAGTCCTGCTAGCCTTGCTTTCACTTGAGTCTGCAATAGTTCAAATTCCTTTTGAATAACTCATGAAATCATATCAGCCAAATGAAGGGCCAGATCAGGACATAATATGTGAAGGAGATACTTGAAGCCAGCATTTTTGATAGTAGAGAATGACTGATATCCAGTGACAATGAAGTTGGCAATTAACCAATAGAAATTTTCATCACTTAAAGTCTTACTAGTATGTTCCTATTTGTAATAATAAAATTTGATGAATTATTTTTCTAATAACCTTCTAAGTACTTCCTGAATTCCATTCTATCCATACTCACAATATCATCTTTCTTAGACTAGCAAGGATTCTCAGCATATTGGAAAGGTAAGAGCATGGTATTGTGATGCTTCCAGAGATGTCATTTAAGATTGTTGATATTACTATCCTTTGATATATAGCTCCAAGTCATACAATGGTTGCAACTGATGAGCTTACTTTGTAAATTCTATTTGAATAGAGAGATATGAGACTATATTAGAACCTCAACCACTTACAACCAACCACCCACCCTTATAACTGATGAGACCAATCACCTCTATGAATGTAACCATTAGTATAATATATAAAACTACCTTTGTGGTATGATTCCACACCTAGCTATCACTAGGTTTTGTTTTTATTTTTATTTTTATACTCATTGGTAATAACAAACTGGTAGAGATATCTGATATATCCTTTGATATATCCTCCAATATATCATCTGACAGTTCTGAGATTTCTCCTAAATATATTTCTTGATCTTTAGACATTTCAAATATTTGATGATGGCAGGGACTGAGAGCTTGAGTGGGAGGCCGGTGGCTAGGAAGTAGTGAGCTAGGGAGTGGTAAACTGGGAAATGAGCTGGGGGGGGCAGTGAACTAGGGGACAGGGAGTTGGGGGGAGGTGGTGAGCAGTAGGAAAAGCCAGGAACTGTGGGGCCTAGAACAGGAGTTAGCAAGCTGGGGGGCAGCAAGAGAGAGAGCAGTAAGGTGGCATGTGATAGCCAATGATCGATTGTAGACAGAGGATGGATGAATAAATACACATGGGTGGTGAACTGGTACCCATCATGCAACTGCAAACAGCAAACATACTTTGGAGATTCAGTATATTCTGTATTAAGCAAGGTTTGCAATAACATTTGAGCAAGGTTTGTGGTGCATTTGAGTGAGATTTGCAGTGAGGTTTGAGCAAGATTTGCAAGTAAGATTAAAGCAAGATTTGCAAGTGAGATTTGCACATAAGATTAAAGTGAGATTTGCATAAGCCAGGCTTTGCAAGCCTTATGCTTGCAAGTCTAGACAAGCTCAGTTATAAGCTGATATGATGTGAATATAAGCTGATATCACATGATATCAGCTATCGGCTGAGCTTGCAAGTGCAAGGCTTGCAAAGCCTAGCTTATGCAAATCTCACTTGTAAATCTCACTCAAACCTTGCTGCAAATCTTGCTACAAATCTTGCTCAAATGTACCATAAACCTCGCTTAAACATCATTGCAAATCTCACTCAATCGGGGCTTATGTAGAACCTGCTGAATCATGCAGAGAGAAGTGGAATGCAGTGAGGAAAGTTCTGGATTATAAGTGTAAGCATAAGCATAAGCATAAGTATAAGCTTTGCTCTACTCAGTCTGACAAGCTGATAATAAGCTGATATCATATGATATCAGCTATTAGCTGAGCAAAGCAAAGCTTGTACTTGTGCTTACACTTATGCTTATGCTTACAATCTGGAGCTTTCCTCACTGCATTCCACTCCTCTTGCATTCCACTCCTCTTGCATTCTACTTCTCTTATATAACCCTCATTTCTCAGATTGCAAACAACATGCAATTTAGAAATAGGTTTTGAAAGAGATTTTGAAGAGATTCTGAAAGAGATTTCGAAGAGATTTGGAAAGAGCTTCTGAAAGAGATTTTGGAGAGATTCTGAAAGAGCTTCTGAAAGATGTTATAGCTTTTGAACATTTAAGATATCAAAAGCTTACTTTTGCCTCTCATTCTTTTCATCTTGTCCTTCACTTTACCTTGTTCTTTGCTTCACCTCACTTAATTCACCACTATGTTGAGAAAACATGGATATGACTGCCCAGCCAATAAGTATTTACTTGGCCCCCTCTAAGCTCAATATACTTCAGCTCGCTGTTTCAAAGCTCGGCACCCTAAAGATGCCCAGCTTGCTAACACCCAGCCTGCCAAGCTTGCCAATACCCAGCCTACTGAGCTTATCAACATCCAGCCTGCCAAGCTTGCCAACACCCAGTCTGCCAAGCTTGCCGATACCCAGGTTACCAAGCTCGCTGACTCCCAGCTTGCTGACCCTCAGCTTCCCGATCTCCAGCTTGACTGCCAGCTCACTGCTGGTCTGTAAGCACAAGGTTCCCCATCAGATCCCAATAATATAGCTCGAAAAAGTTAGTTTTTTTTTTTTTTTCAATGTCCAAATTTTTTTCCTAATAACATTCGAAATATATATCCTTCAGCTTCTAAGTCTGGGCCGGAGGGCAAATCTTGCTACAATTGCCATTTTTGCCATCAAGTTTGCCTAAACATTACCTGAAAGTATTGCCAAACCAATTTTCCAGATACCCCAAATCTTACAGAGAAAAGGCCTTATAAATCAGACATTAGGCATACTTTTGCTGTGGCCAACAATACATTAAAAAAGTACATGATGACCAACTGAGGCAAGAAGTCATAAGAGTGATAGAAAACTGTGCGAAAATCATAGAACATTTGTCATACCACACTAGCTTCAAGATGAATGCCAAAGCATGGAACAAGTAAGGTTGTCCAGATGGAATTGTCATCATGGATGAACATGAAAAACTACTGGCCATATTTGAATGAGTACCAGTAAAGAATGACAAAATGCTTTATATGCAACTGATGGATGGCAGGCTTGTACATTTTATTGAGGGGGGTGGTGGTGAAGGAGATGGAGAGGTGGGAGAGATCGGTGCTGATGGAGGAGTTGGCGCTGGTGGAGAGGTCAGTGGAGAGATCAGCATGGGAGAGGTCAGTGCAGGGGAGGTCAGCGTGGGGGAGGTCAGCATGGAAGAGGTTGGTATGGAGAAATATGGAGAGGTTGGTATGGGGGAGATCAGCATGGAGAAACATAGGGAGGTCAGCATGGGAGAGATCAGCATGGAGGAACATGGAGAGGTTGGCACAAAGAAATACAGGAAGGTCAGCGCAGAGGAATATGGGGAGGTCAGTATGGAGGAACACAGGGAGGTCGGCATGGAGGATGAAATAGAGGTTGGCACAGAGAAGGTTGGCATAGAGGAGGATATGGAGGAGGAGGATATAGAGGAAAGCAGTTTGGAATATATGGAGGAAGATGGTTTGGAATATGAGAAGAAGGAGGATCAGTTGGTTTATAGCGATGAAGAGAAGGAGGATCAGTTGGTTTATAGTGATGAAGAGTAAGATCTGTTCACACTGGTAAGTTCTTTATTTTTCTGATTTACTTCCTATTTATTTCCAATTTCTGATTCCTAATTATATTTCTGTTTATTTATTCTAAATATATATCTTAGATGTCTAATATATTTTTTTTAGTACCTTATAGCTTAAAGGCAGATTAAAGATAGGTCTGTGTTAGGTTAAATATGGGTCAGGATTGGGTCATGTATATTTCTCGGGTCAGATTATGTATATTTTTTGGGTTGGGTTAAAGATAGGTTATATATAATTCTGGGTTGGGTTAAAGATGGGTGATGTATGTTTCCAGATTGAGTTAAAGATAGGTGACATATAATTCCAAGTCGGGTTAAAGACAGGTGATGTATTATTCTGGGTTGGGTTAAAGATAGATGATGTATTATTCCAGGTTGGGTTAAAGATGGGTGATGTATAATTCCAGGTCAGGTTAAAGATAGGTGATATATAATTCTGGGTCAGGTTAAATATGGACATGGGTCAGCTCAGATTGTGATGCACTACTACTAAGTAGTAGTAAGTATATATAATAGACTCAGAATATTGAATATAGAATAGAGTCTCTGTGATCAGTATTTGGATTGGATTGTATTATTTAGAGATCTCAGGTAGCTGGCTATATGGTCAATATATATGTAAGAGGGTTACTTATTAGGGTAACCATTATGTAGTTCTGGAAGAGTTTTCTAGAAGTTCTGGATATTTTGGAAGACCGTTTTCTTAAGGTCAAGATCAATTTCATATAGAGTATGTCCTCTATACTTATTGATTTCAAGATTGGATTGACATCTCAACTAAATATCTTTTTTAGACTAGTTCTAGATATTCAGAATTTCCATATTTCAGGAAGTTCAAAAAACTAAGACCAGCTTAGTTGAATTGATGTATCACTGCAGACAATACCCAATTAGGAAATTTCATAACAGGGTTAGGAGTGGGATCTAACAGAGAGTGAATTTACTTAAGAGTGATTTATAAGTTATTAAATAAGTTTATTTACTATTCATGATATTACTATACTAGGAGTAGTTGTGTAAAGGGATATTGTGGAGAAGTGTTCAGGAATATTCTTGTGTATTCAAGTCTGAGATTCTGAGGTCTGGGAGAGGGGATATTTATACTAGTGAGGGGCTATCTGAGCTATGCTAAATATAGATATAGCACTTAGTGTCTTGCTGAGTCAGAATGCAGTTACATAGTACAAGTGTAATCTGATATATCAAGAGATCATCTGACTGCTGAGTCAGTTCACAGTCACATTATATAAGGCTAATCTAACTATACTAGGACTGCTAAGCTATCTATAGATTTAGACACTATCTGGGTAGTTTTCAATGACATCACTATCAATGATCTCATCTTTGATAAAGTAGTTGTCTAGGAAGAGCTGTTTGCAGATTAATTCTCCTTATTTGCTGAGGTAATAATACATTGGGACTTCATCACTATTCCACAGAATAGTATCATTTGTCTCATATACTGAGTAAGGCATTAGTGGGTGAAAGAGGGGTGCATCATCTTTGCTTTCATCAGATTCACTATCTGCATACCTTCTATGAGTTATGATACTACGAGTTGCTGGGTTGTAGTAAGCTAGTGGCTATAGTTCATGTTGTTTATACTCAGGTGGTGGAGTTGTTGGTTTGATCTTAAGGGTTGTCTGGAGGTACAGGTTGTATTCTCTGATCTCTTTATTATAGTTGAAGTAATTGGGAGTAAATGTGGGTTGGTACTCATATCAGTGGTCATTGTCCCAATAAGTTTTGTAAGTGGTTATGAACTGTTGTAAGTTCATTGATAAGATTGGCAGTATGATCAGAGTTGGCAGAGATCCTTGGCTTGAGGTCATGTCAGCATCAGAGAGATCATTGTCTTCATCTTCATCAAATTGGATTATATCATAAACATCCTTCATAGCATATCTAACTTGAGACATTTGTAGGATATAGTCATTGAGATGTAAGAAGGTTCTGTCTGTAGTCTGAATGTACTTGAGATACTTGTGGTTGAGTTCTTGTATCATATTATCTATTTGGTCATAGGATAGAGTAGCAACTATTTCAGTAGTAGTAACTTGGAGGCAGAGAATAAAGGTGCTGTACTCATAGAAGAGTTCTTAATATTTGCAGGCAATGAGCTTCTGGTGTTGAGACATCTGGGTAATGTCTATATTATAGTAGTGTTTGATCATGTCTTCCAGGAGGCAGCTGATCTAGTAGTAGCTTGAGATTTGTCCAATTCAGTAGGCTTCACTAAGCATGTTCAGGGCATTCTATTAGGCTTCTATGAAGTAGAGAGATGCTAAGCTATGGATATTCATGAGGGGCAGAGGGGGTGTGGCTCAGTTGATAATGGTATTCCAAATGTCAGTGCAGATGTGATTGTAGATCTCAGTGGTCATGTTTGTATATGTTCAGGAGTTGTGATTGTATATTTGATTTGTTTTGGTTCTCTGTTTTGACATGTCTCAGTACTTGGTATATATGTATTTAGTCCTGATTAGTAAGATCCCATTTGTGTAAATTTTGTATTCTGTGACTTCATATTGACTCAGCTTTGTGCACTGTGACTTTAGTTTGACTCAGCTTTGTGATCTTGCAGGTGATTTTCAGATTTGTTCAGAGGTCACATGTGATTTCAGTGGCTTATTCAGAAGGTGATATGTGATTTCAATAGCTTGGAGATTGTGTACTTACAACTCTCTCCTTCTTAGCTTTCAATATTCTTATCAGAGCCTTCTAATTTGTTCTAGTGTTATTACATCATTTGAGAGATCAAAAGTCTGGTGAAGTCCATTTTTTTAGAAAGTGGCATACTTGTAGTATAGTTGCCTAATGCATTGGATTCATATATTAAAGGGTCATGTATTCAATGCTATGCACCAGAAGTGATTCTGATGTCATTTACTGCTAGAGAATTTCTTTTAAGAAAATCTTCTTAAATGTCTACACCTCATTTCCCACCAGTGGTACAGGGAGAATAAGCTTGCTTTCAGTTTTGCTATTTTTTCAGAGGGTCAGTATTCTTTTGTCTTAACTTGCTGAGTTCTTGATTTTATTTGTAATAATTATAATGTTCAGGAGGGTAATATATAGTATATACTGATAGGTACTAAGTATTTGGTTTTAGTTATTCAAGGAATCATATTCCTGAACTAAGTTAGTAGCATTCTGAAGATTAGTCTTGGGTTCTCAGATTGTATCATGGATTAGATAATCTTTCTATTTGATAAGGTACTCAGGGTGGTTCTTGTGGCCATATTTGTTGAGGATTTGTTCAACTTCATACTCTTCTTAGTTATTGATAATGATAGGTACAGGTGGTTCTGTAGTTTGGTTTGGGAATAGCTCATCATTATTTTCATTATATCACTTGAGATATTGGACATTAAAGACTGGGTGAATCCTAATAGTGTCTGGTAGTACCAATTTGTAGGAAGTAGGAGAGACTTATACAATGACTTCAAATGGTCTAATAAACTTGCTATTCAGCTTTATAGATAGTCTATGCTTGAGGTTGTCAACTTGATATCCTTGGATATTCAGTAGAACTTTTTCTTCAATATCAAAAGTCTTTTCTCAGCAGTGTTGGTTGATATACTATGACTGTTGTTCTTGAGCTTATGATAAGTTCTCGATTGTAATTTGGCTTAGATTGCACATTCAGAGCAGAAATTCTTCAATAGCTTCAACTGTAGAGGATTCATCAGTAGTTCAGATTAGTGTCAGAGGGGTGTTTGGGTTTTGTCCAGTATTGGCAAAGAATGGGGTTATTTTAAGAGAGACTTGCTTACTGTTGTTGTAGGTAAACTCAACTGCAGTAAGGTATTTATGCCAATCATCTTATCTATAGGAAATATAGTTCCTTAGCATTTGTTCCAGAGTTCAGTTTATTCTTTCAGTTTGGCCATCCATTTTAGAGTAAAAGACTATAGATAGTGCAAGTTTCATTCCAAGGTATGCATAGAGAGCTTTCCAAAAAATAACTGGTGAATTTCAGGTCTTGGTCACTAACAATGATCTTAGGAAGACCATGATCATGAAAGATATTATCAAACAAGAGTGTGGCTATGTCTAGTGCTGTTGCAGTAGTAGTAGTTGGCACAAAGTGGGCTTATTTGCTGAGATAGTCTATAAAGACAACAATTATATCTTTCCCATTCTTAGTTCAGAGTAGTTATACAATGAAGTCTATAGAGATTTGTTCCCAATTAGCAGATAGTACTGAGATAGAGTGAAGTAGGCCAGGTTTTGCTAGTGTTGAGGACTTATTCCATTAGCAGGTATCATAGGAAGTAATGTAGATCTTTAGCTGATCTGCCATATGGGGCCAATAGAATTTTCAGGAGATAACTTTATAGCATTTGTCAAATCCTAAATGTCCAGCTGTAGAGGTATTATGACATTTGAATAAGATAGTCCTTTAGAGGTCTCAGTTGTTTGGAACATACAATCTGTCCTTGTAGTAGATTGTATTATCCTTCAATTAGTATTGATGATACTGGGTATACTTGTCAGCATCATCACTGTTTAGAATTTCTTGGAGTGTTTAAGTGTTAGAGGGTTGCTTTTTAGGGTAATCATTACATAAGTCTGGAAGGTTTTTCTGGAAGTTCTGGATATTCTGGAAGACCGTTTTCTTATGGTCAAGATCAATTTCATATGGAGTATGTCCTCTACGCTTATTGATTTCAAGATCAGGTTGACATCTCAACCAAAGTCCTTTTTCGGACTAGTTCTGGATGTTCAGGATTTTCTGTATTTCAGGAAGTTCAAGAAACTAAGACCAGTTTAGTTGAATTGGTGTATCACTGCAGATGATACCCAATTAGGAAATTTTGTGATAGGGTTAGGAGTAGGACCTAATGGAGAGTGGATTTACTTAAGAGTGGTTTGTGGGTTATTATATAGGTTTATTTGCTATTCATGATATTGCTATACTAGGAGTAGTTGTGTGGGGAATATTTGGGGAAGTATTCAGGAATGTTCTTGTGTATTCGAGTCTGTTCAAGTCTGAGATTCTGAGGTCTGGGGGAGGGAGTATTTATACTAGTGAGGGGCTATCTGGACTATACTAAATATGGGTATAGCACTAAGTACTTTGCTGAGTCAGAATACAGTCATGTAGTACAAGTGTGATCTGATATATCAAGAGATCATCTGACTGCTGAGTCAGTTCACAGTCATGTCATACAAAGCTAATCTAACTATACTATGACTGCTAATCTATTTATAAGTTTAGGCACTGTCTGGGTAGTCTTCGATGACATCACCATCAATTGCATCATCTCTGAAGAAGTAGTTGTCTAGGAAGAGTAGTTCATGGATTACTTCTTCTTGTTCGCTGAGGTAATAATACATTGGAACTTCATCTCCATCCCACAGGATTGCATCATCTGTCTCATATGCTGGATAAGGTGTTGGAGGGTGAAGAAGTGGTGTATCGTCTTCATTTTCATCAGATTCGCTGTCTGCGTACCTTCTGTAGATTACAGCACTATGAGTCATAGGGTTGTAGTATGCTGGCAGTTATAGTTCATGTCGCTCGTACTCAGGTAGTGGAGTGGTTGGTTCAATCTTGAGGGTTGTCTGAAGGTACAGGTTGTGTTCTCCAGTCTCTTCATTATAGTTGAAGTAATCGGGAGTGAATGTAGGTTGGTATTCATACCAGTGGTCATTGTCCCAATAAGTCTCATATGTGGTTATGAACTGTTGTAAGTTCATTGGCAGAGTTAGCAGTGTGATCAGAGTTGGAAGAGATCCTTGGCTTGAGGTCATATCAGTATTGGAAGGATCATTGTCTTCTGCTTCATCTCTGTCAAAGTTGATTATATCGTAGATGTCCTTCATGGCATACCCAACTTGGGGCATTTGCAGGATGTGGTCATTGGGGTGCGGGAAGGTTCTGTCTGTGGTTTCAATGTACTCAAGATACTTGTGGTTGAGTTCTTGTATCATGTCGTCGATTTGGCCATAGGACAGGGTAGCAACCATTTCGCTGGTAGTGACTCGGAGGCGGAGAATAAAGGTGCTGTACTCATAGAAGAGTTCTTGGTGTTTGTGGGAAATGAGTTTCTGGTGTTGAGACATCTGGGTAATGTCTGTATCATGGTAGTGTTCAACCATGTCTTTCAGAAGGTGGCCGATCTGGTAGTAGCTTGAGATTTGTCCAATCCGGTGGGCCTCGTTAAGCATGTTCAGAGCGTTCCATCAGGCTTCTACGAAGTAGAGAGGTGCTTGGCTGTAGATATTCATGAGGGGCAGAGGGGGTGTAGCTCGGTTGACAATGGCATTCCAAATGTCAGCATAGATGCGGTTGTAGATCTCGGTAGTCATGTTTGTGTATTTGGAAGTTATGGTTGTTATTTGTTTTGGTTCTCTGTTTCGATGCATCTTGGGGCTGGGTATATATGCATTTGTTCTGGATTGGTAAGATTCCATTTGTGTGAATCTTGTGTTCCATGACTTGGTATTGACTCAGCTTTGTGCACTGTGACTTCTCTTTGACTCAGCTTCATGATCTTGCAGGTGATTTCCAGATTTGTTCGAAGATTATATATGATTTCAGTGGCTTGGAGGTTGTGCGCTTACAACTCTCCCCTTCTTAGCTTTCGATGTCCTCATCGGGGTCTTCTAATTTTGTTCTGTCTTGCTGAGTTCTTGTTTAGGTTCATAATAATTATAGTGTTTGAGGGAGTAGTATATATATGTTGTGTACTGATAGGTGTTGGGGTATTCAGATTTCAGTTGTTCAAGGAATTGTATTCCTGAACTAAGTCGGTAGCATTCTGGAGATTGGTCTTGGGTTCCCATGTTGCATCATGGATTGGATATCTTTTCCATTTAATGAGGTACTCCGGGTGGTTCTTGTGGCCACGTTTGTTGAGGATTTGTTCAACTTCATATTCTTCCTGGTCATTAATAATGACAGGTGCAGGTGGTTCTGTAGTTTGGTTCAGGAATAGTTCATCATCATTGTCATTGTATTGCTTGAGATGTTAGACATTGAAGACTGGGTGAATCTTAATAGTGTCTGGTAGTGCCAATTTGTAGGAGGTCGGAGAGATTTGTGAAATGACTTCAAATGGTCCAATGAACTTGCTGTTCAGCTTTGTAGATGGTCTGTGCTTGAGGTTATCAACTCGGTATCCTCAGATGTCTAGTAGAACTTTTTCTCCAATATCAAAGGTTTCTTCTCGGCAATGTTGGTTAACATACTGTAACTGTTGTTCTTGAGCTTGTGATAAGTTCTCAATTGTGATCTGGCTTAGATTATGCATTTGGAGTAAGAATTCTTCAACAGCTTCAACTGTAGAGGGTTCTTCAGTGGTTCGGATGAGTGTCAGAGGAGTGTTTGGGTTTTGTCCAGTGTTGGCGAAGAATGGAGTCATTCCAAGAGAGACTTGCTTGCTATTGTTATAGGCAAACTCGACTGCAGTGAGGTGTTCATGCCAATCATCTTTTCTGTAGGAAACATAGTTTCTTAGCATTTGCTCCAGAGTTCGGTTCATTCTTTCAGTTTGGCCATCAGTTTCAGGGTGAAAGGCTGTAGATAGTGCAAGTTTTGTTCCAAGGTGTGCATGGAGGGCTTTCCAAAAATGGCTGGTGAATTTCGGGTCTTGGTCACTAACAATGATCCTAGGGAGACCATGATAGTGGAAGATATTGTCAAACAAGAGTATAGCTATGTCTGGTGTGGTTGCAGTGGTGGTAGTTGGTACAAAGTGAGCTTGTTTGCTGAGATAGTCTATAAAGACAACAATTGCATCTTTCCTGTTCTTAGTTTGGGGTAGTTATACAATGAAGTCCATAGAGACTTGTTCCCAATTAGCAGATGGTACTGGGATAGGGTGGAGTAGACTAGGTTTTGCTAGTGTTGAGGACTTGTTCCATTGGCAGGCATCACAGGAAGTGATGTAGGTCTTGAGTTGATCTACTATTCGGGGCCAATAGAAGTTTTGGGAGATAACTTCATAGCATTTATCAAATTCTAAGTGTCCAGCTATAGGCGCATCATGACATTCGAATAGGATAGTCCTTCAGAGGTCTCGGTTATTTAGAACATACAGTCTGTCCTTGTAGTAGATAGCATTGTCCTTGAGTTGGTATTGATTATACCGGGTATGCTTATCAGCATCGTCACTATTCAGGATTTCTCGGAGTGCTTGAGCTTCTTTATCGTTAGCACATGTTGCGATAATTTGTTCCATGATGGAGTTTGTAACCAAGGTAAGAGTTTGGATAACTTCTTCAATAGGTGGTCTGGAGATTACATCGGCAACAATGTTTTCCTTGCCCGGATGATACTGGATTTCATAGTCAAAGTTGGTGAGGACTTTCATCCATCTGGCTTGCTTTCGAGAAAGAGTAGCCTGGGTCTTGATGTTGACTAATGACTTGTGGTCAGTCAATATGGTGAAGTGTACTCCTTCTAGGTATGGTTGCCATTTGATCAGAGTATCTACAATGGCTAACATTTCCTTCTCATGAGTTGCGTAGTTGATTTCAGCATCGTTGAACTTGCAGGAGTGATAGGCCACAGGGTGTCCTTCTTGCATGAGTACTGCTCTAAGAGCTAGGTCAGAGGCATCAGTGGTAACTTCATATGATAGGGCAGGATTTGCTGCTTGAAGTACTGGAGTGGTTATCAAGGCATCTTTCAATGCTTGAAAGGCAGTATCTTGTTCAGGTCCCCAATTTGCAAGATTGTTGAAATCTTTTTCTTGTTTCGTGGTCCAGGGTTGTTCTTCTTTCTTATTGTGCTTGGTTATTTGGGTAAGAGCAGTGGCAATTTTGGCGAAGTTGGCAACAAATCGTCTGTAATAGTTTACTAATCCCAGGAATGACTGGAGGTCTTTCAGCTTCTTGGGTCTGAGCCAATCCTTGATTGTAGAGATTTTGCTAGAGTCCACTTTGATTCTATTTGGAGTGATAATGTATCCAAGGAATTGGATTTCTTTCAGGAGAAATTCGCACTTGCTGAGTTTTGCGAAGAGTCTGTTTTCTCGGAGTTTCAGTAGTACTAGTTCAAGGTGTTCGAGATGTTCCTCTAGGGTTTTGCTGAAGACTAGGATGTCATCAATAT
>RBNI01002197.1:0-19312 GCA_003990745.1 Jimgerdemannia flammicorona | reverse complement strand
CAAATCTCTTCTACCAGATAATGATGTCACCTACTCTGGGGATCTCAACCAATCCACCACCCAGTCAGCAAATCTCCCACCAACCTCTCCCACCTTAATAACTTCTCCTGTATACCTATCCTCTGCTCCTTCTCAAACACAAAGAGCCAATATCTAGCTAGTCCTACCCAAACAGCTAAAATCCACCCAACAGTGAGCCATCCATTTCCAACCCCACCCACTAACATAGATTTCAAATCCTCCCAGCACTCTTGCTCCTCATCCAGCCTCCTCTTCACACCCAGCTGATTCTCCACCACTATCCAAAAGCCCTCCAGAATCTCACACTCTTCTAGCCAATATTCTGGTATCTGCACAAATCCCCCAATCTGCCCCACATTGTAATACTCCTCACAATCAAATTGGCCACTATCCACCAGATGACCAGCTTGAAAATTCAACATGACATTCCTTTGCAGCATCCTCCACCATATCACCCAGAACTTGAGAGAAAGCTACCTCTATATCTCAGCACTCTATGACCAGACTCCTGCCTAGTCCTACTCCTTACCAATCCTCACTGCCTACCAACTACTTGGCCAAAGATCCTGACCAAGTCCCCACTGACACTCTACTCCATCACTAATATCAAACTTAGCAAGTGGAATACCCCCTAGAAGTAGTCTGTCCCATCTCCACATAGCTGATCTCTACAGCATCTCTCTCTCATTACTTCTCTAGTATAGGTCAATGTAATGTGCTCTATCCACCACCTCCCACCAGAAGCCCTTATACTATAGCCATTGGCTTCCATCTAGGCCCACCAGAGATAGCAAATCACCCAATGACCCCCAAGGGGAGAATCTCATCTCCCATACCTTCTACATCAGCAGCACCTAATCCCCTCCCTGCAGTTCAATAGCCCTTTTCAATCACCAAGCTCACAGATAGTACAGTCTCTTAGGGAAATCCACAAGACCTAGCCCTCTCCTAACCACTGGTATTGCAAGAGTATCCCAACTGATCTGAGACCTCCTCTCTGCCTAAATCCAATCTCTAGCTAGTTTCATCAGTCTCTTTACCACCCAAGCTGGAAAGTCTAAATGATAAGCTATATACTATAGCTTGGGAAACCAGTAGATATTCAGATTTGATACCTGATCTGCTAGGAAGATATGGCAACCCCCCCAACCTCTAAGAGCCTCCCCCCAGATGGCCACCTTCCTCTTCTACCACATTCATGGCAAGACAGATCTATATACAGAAAGGAAGATACCCAGATACTACACCACCTCTCCTGTAGGGACAATTGTTCTAATGATATCCCCTCCCACTAGTCTATTCTCTAATACCATTATCTCACACTTATGTCAGTTGAGTTTTACTCCAGAGTGTGCCTCATACCAATCTACTGTCTCCTTAAGTGCCTCAACATCTGCTACCAAACCAAGTCCAACTACTATATCATCAGCAAAAGCCCCCACCTTCTATACTATACTATATATAGAGAGCCCTGCTACTCTCTACCAAATCCTATCCATCAAAGGTTTTAATAAAGAGTATAAAGAATAGGAGACAGCAGATCCCCCTAAGGAACCCCTTTTCCCAAGGGAAATGCCAGACCTCAGTGACCATTATACATTAGGGCTGTCTTACTGCCCTCCAAAAGATTCAATATAGAAGCTCGAAACTGAGGAGAAATACCAATCTTATCCAATATCTTGCTCAGCCACACCCACTGAACTCAGTTATAAGCCTTCTCTTGGTCCAGAAAGACCAGTCTCCCATCCAATCCACAAGCCCATACCCCTTCAATGATACCATGAACCCAGGCTGTCTCATCTCTAATTAGCCTGCTCCTAACAAAGCCCTGCTACTCCTCATCCAGTACCTGTTGGGCAACCTTCTATAGCCTTGCAACAATCACCTTAGTCACCATCTTTCTGTCTATATCCAGAAGCATGATTGGTCTCCAGTTCTTCCAATCCTCTCTCCTTCCCTTGTCTTTATACAACAAAACCACTAGCTCTAAGTCCTGCTCTCCAACCCATTTACCATTCAGAAGAATATGATCACAGAAGGCTGCTATCTCTCTTAGCACTCCAGGGACCTTCACTATCTTCTTCCAAAAGTCCCAAGATAACCCATCCTCTCCTGGTGCCATCCCAAGATTAGTTGCTACCAGGACACCCTGGACCTCCTCCTCTTGAACTAGTAGTATCAGATCTCTAAGGCCCTCTACCAACAGTGGCTCCCACTCCTCCAGCATATCACCAATCACCTCCTCATCTGTACCCCCTTCCTTCTCACTCCACAGACACCTCTACCTCTCCTTCAGACTCCTAAGATCTGTTATATGCTATGCACCATTTCTCCTTCTGCATCAAGGACCCCATCCCATCAATGTCACACCCTTCTAGCTTGGAGGAGCCTTGACAAGTACCTAGTAGGCCTCTCTCTCTTCTCAAGTCCCTGCCACTATAGCCTGGTGGCCATTCCTTTCATATGAATCTCCTCCTTCTCTCTCAATATCTGTTATAGCTCTACTACCTCTAATTTTGCTCACTCCAACCTCCAGTCATCCATCTCTTCAGAAGAAATCAAATCAGTCTATTCTATCTATAATCTAATCATTCTATTAGAAGCACACTATACTCTCTTCCTTCTCTACCTCCCAGCCTCTCTACCAACTCCTCTCTAATAAATCCTTGCAGTCTCCTTCAACCTCATCCAATGGACACCCACAGAAGAACTCTCATATATCTAGCTAGTAATCTTCACTTGGATGTCCTCTACCCATGGGTCTCACAATACCTTCTCAGCTAGCAGGGAGGAGTTAAGGTGCCAATATTCAGGTCCCCCAAACTGCTCCTACCCTAATAGCCCCCAGTGATCAGACCATGGGCACCACTCCACCTCCAGAGTCCTCCAAACATCTACATCCCAGCATTCAGCTGTCAGAATCCAGTTAATCCTCATACCCAGTCCATTCACCCAGTGCATGTAGACCCTCTTTTTGCCCCACTGTATTCTGCTCATATCTCTTAAGGAGCTAAGGTTCTCCACCATCCAGACCACCACTCTTCCTGCCTGCACTCCTCCCTCCATCAGTTCTATCTAACTGTGGATTCTGCACCATATTAAAGTCACCTCTCAGAATATCTACTCCTTCCTCCAAGAGAATGCCCTCCTCCAAAAGATTCCTAATCTACTTAATCTACTCACCCTTAACTGCAGGGCAGTAGTAGGAGCCAACCCTCACTGGTTTCCACCCAGGTCTATACTAATCTCCCTAGACCAAATGGTCACCCCAGCTCCTGATCCCACCCAAATCTCCTCTACCCCTCCTCACCAGAATTGCTACTTTGCCAATCTAAGTAGTAGCTTCTCCCCATTCTCTAGTCTACTCCACCTGATCCTCCTCATCCTCACACTGTACATCCTATAGTAAAAAGAGATCAGCCTCCAATTCTTTAAGCTAAGTAAAAATGTTCTTATACTACTCAGCTCCTCTTAACCCATTCACATTCAGAGAGAAAATGTTAATTATACTGTTTATAAGGAATAATATTGATTATTAGTCTCATCCTCTACAAATCTACATTCATCTTCTCCTGAGCTAAGTCCAAGTAGCCAGTTTCTTCTCTTCAGCCATCTTTGCCTCTAGCCTGACCAGAAGTTTCACCATCTCCCCATCTTCTTTTTCCTTAAAGTCCTCACAATACTCCAGGCAAGCCTTCTACCAGAGTTGCAAACCATAACACTCTGCCCAACAGTAGGCAGCCCACTCATCAGCAATAACTGCCAGCTTAGTCTCCCTCTCCTTATCAATCTCATATCCCTCCTTCTCTAGGAAAATTACAAGTACCTCTGCCTTCAGTGCCTCCACTATCCCTTCTTTATACAGAATCTGCACCCAATGCTCCTCACTCATTACTTGCAGGTCCATTTCTCCCAACTCCTCAGCTATGAAGTTATCCATCATCTTGCTCATCTACAGCAAATTTCCCACCTCTTTCCCTCCAGGTGTCCCTGGCCTTCCTACATCTAGTATTGTAGTATCAGCCCCTATACTAGTAGTCTCATCCCACCCCTTCTCTGGGACATCCATCAGCTCATCCTCATCTACTGCTACCACCTGTCCTCCTTTTATTATGTCAGGAACCCCAAAGTGTATCCACTGAGTGTCCTGTATCAGCTCATCCTCTGCTGCCTAACCTCTTGCAGCTAGACCCTGCCTGACCAGAGGGGAAGTGTCATCCAAGACCAGTTCTTAGACTTTGAATGTACCATCAGTAAATAGGTCTATATACAGTGCCTTCCTAGCCCCTTCCAGACCCTCCTCTACATCTCCTTCTCTCTTACTAGCCCAGACACTCACCTCTATACTCTCAGACTTCTCAGTACCCCCAGCCTTCTTCTTTGCCTCTCCTTCTATGCTTGCCAGCAGCTCCCTCTATCTCCTATGTCTTTGAGCCCTCTCCCACTGCTTCTTGTTAGTATGAATATGTCTCCCATTAATAATCTCCAGATGTGTTGACTCCACATACAACTTCCAGACCTTCGCCCTCTACTCAACAGCACCACTCAACTCCTCCAGAGCCTCCAATAAGTCCTCCTCCTTCTCTTCACTCCCTTTCACCCTCAACACCTTACAGACAAAAGCCCCCCACATCAATACTGAAGGCCAGCCACCTGTCTTTTCTGTGGCTGTAAGTGCACAATCTTCAAGCCACCGAAATCAAACATTACCCTCTGAACAAACCACTGAAATCACATGTGACCTCTGAACAAATCTGGAAATCACCTGCAAGATCACAAAGCTGAGTCAAACTGAAGTCACAGCACACAAAGCTGAGTCAATACAAAGTCACAGAACACAAGATTTATATAAACAGAATCTTACCAATCAGGACCAAAACAAACCAAACACACAACTACAATTTCTAAACATACAAACATGAGCACTGAGATCTACAACTGCATCTATACTGACATTTGGAATGCTATTGTCAACCAAGCCACACCCTCTCTGCCCCTTATGAATATCCATAGCTTAGCACCTCTCTACTTTATGGAAGCCTGATAGAATGCCCTGAACATGCTTAGTGAAGTCTACTGAATCGGACAAATCTCAAGCTACTACTAGATTGGCCACCTCCTAGAAGACATGGTTGAACACCACCATGACACAGATATTATCCTATTGTGGAATGTGGATTTTTGAAGAGAGCAGCGAACTGTTTATTGCTAATTCTTACGTGCTTTTACACGTCGCAATTAGTGACATTTACATGATGACGTAGTCAAGGAAGGCTGCGCCACCATATATCGAGTTGTAACCTACATATTTCAATACTCCTACTCAACGAGATATGCAAAATTCCCAAACTGCAATACTAAGCTATAACCACTGCAAATCTTGCTATAGTGTTCAGACTGCTATCTAGAAACCGAAAAACATTCGAATTGCCTGCTTAAAGCTCGAAAAATAGGTTGAAAAGTAGAGATGTGAACATTCGTAGATGAGCAATGTTGGTAGAAATCTGCAATGTAGCAATTAATGTTAAAGAAGCTTGCTGTCATTCTATTATCCTATCTCATCCCGAATTGTCCTTAATTACCAGCGTAGAGTGCTGTAATATCCATTCCTTGCATGCATAAGTCAAACTTTGCCTTTGGAAGGGCTTTAGTCAATGAATCCGCCGTCATATATTCTGTTGGGGTATATTCAAGGTATATAGTGCCGTTTTCCATGCATTCACATATGAAATGATGCTGTATGTCAATGTGTTTCATTCTGGTGTGATGTATAGGGTTCTTTGCCAAAGCAATCATTGATTGGTTATCTTGCTGGAGTAGCGTAGAGTGCCGTTGCTCGTATCCCAGCTCCTTTAACAGTTCTCGAAGCCAGATAG
This sequence comes from Jimgerdemannia flammicorona, assembly GCA_003990745.1. Taxonomy (NCBI): domain Eukaryota; kingdom Fungi; phylum Mucoromycota; class Endogonomycetes; order Endogonales; family Endogonaceae; genus Jimgerdemannia; species Jimgerdemannia flammicorona. The sequence continues at coordinate 13,415 of RBNI01002197.1, read as the reverse complement.
CCTCCTTTGTTACTGTTGACAATGCTTGATATTCCGCTTGCGTAGAGGATGTTACCACTGAAGGTTGCTTACGCGTTTGCTATGAAATAGCTCCGTTGTTTACTTTAAAGATGTATCCAGTCGTAGACCTTCTGTCATCTAAGTCGCCAGCCCAATCGGCATCACAAGAACCAAATAGGCGTATAGTACTCCCACTTTGCCCATTATCACTGCCCAAACTGAGCGTATAGTCTGCGGTTCCTTTGATGTACCTGAAAATTCGCTTGATTGCCGTCCAATGGCTATTGTCGTAGCATGAAGAATACTGTGCCGCTTTGTTTACTGCAAAAGAGATATCAGGTCTCGTCCCTTACATAAGATACATGAGGGATCCCACGGCTTGTCAATAGGGGATGTCGTTTCCCTCAGGCATAGTGTCAGACTTCTTTAGTTTCACGAATGTTTCCATAGGTGTCCCGACTGGTTTGCATTCACTCATCCCGAATTGCTCGAGAATATTTCGAATGTATGTGGCTTGCATTAGGTATATAGCGCGCTCGCACTGGTTACGTGTAATCGATATTCCAAGGAGATAGGACGCTTCGCCTAAGTCCGTCATTTTGAATTTCTGATGTAGTGTAGCCTTTATGTCATTGATTTCACTTGCCGTTCCGACTAAAATAATATCGTCAACCCAAATTCCCAGGTATACCATTCCTGAGGATGTATGTCGGGTGTATATGCATGGATCAGCTTCACAACGCTTGAATCCATTATCTAGGAGATATCCATCGATCTTTCGATTCCACAACCTCGCTGCTTGCTTGATTCCATAGAGCCCTTTGTGTAATTTACATACGAGCTCATTTCCGTCATTGTCATATAGTTCGTATCCTTGTGGTTGTCATACGTATAACTCCGTGTCTATGTCACCATTCAAGAATGCTGTCTTTACGTCCATTTGGTGTATTTCATAGTCATACTTGGCTCTGATCGCAAGAAGTATTCTAAGCGAAGTCAACTTAAATACCGGGGAAAATATCTCGTCGTAGTCTACACCGTAGCCTTGCGAGTATCTCTTTGCTACAAATCGAGCCTTATACCGTTCTATGTTACCGTTAGCCTTACGCTTGATCTTGTAGACCCACTTCGATCCTATAGCTTGTCACTCTGCTGGAAGGCCTACTAGATCCCAAGTGTTGTTTTCGATGAGCGAACTGTACTCCTTGTCCATAGCCTTTCCCCACTCCTTCTTATCATTTGAGTGAATGGCTTCGTCGTAGTGTACTGGCTCACCAGTTGTTGCTATGTAAGCGCATTTGCAGGCATAGTTCATGTGATATTGTTTGCGACGAGATGACTTGGGTGGGTTCCAGTAATTTCTCAGATCCGCTTGGATTTCGTTATCTATCCCAGATTTGCACTTCTTCTTACCCTTCGGAAAGGTATCCTCTTCGTCATCCTCATCCGTAATTTCTGTTATCCTTGGTTCTTGCAACTTCATTTCCATTTGAATGGGTTGCGTTCTTGCTGGCGTAGGTCCCAAGGATGTCTTTGGCATAGTCTTCGGTGATGTTCCGGGTGTAGATGTTGTTCTGCTAGCCTTTGCAGTTGGCGTAGATGACGCTGGCTGTACCGTCGAATTCACCATTGGATTTGAGATAGGAATTTCCACGTAGATTTCCTGCTTAGTCTCTTTGAACTGTACGTCGCATGAAATGATCATACATCGTTTCTGCGGGTTCCAAAGTCTGTATCCCGCTCCATTGTATCCAAGGAATATATGCTTATCTGCCTTAGGTTCAAACTTGCCTCGGTTGCCACCTTTGTCCAGAACGTATGCCTTGCTTCCGAATATGCATAAGTGTGAAATGTCAGGCTTGGATCCACTCCATAATTCCTCAGGGGTAAGATTGCTGTCGTTCCTGGATTGCTTGCCGGGATCCTTGCTTAGAGCTCAAGAGAAACAATGATTTCGAATATATGTTGCCATATTCACCGCTTCCGCCCAAAAGGACTTTGGTAAGCCGGCCGTATTCATCATCGTTCTAGCCATTTCCACTACTGTTCGATTGAATCATTCTGCCACGCCATTTTGCTGAGGTATATAAGGGGCTGTCATAGAGTGCTGTATACCGTTCTTCTTCAAGAAGTGTCTGAAACCTTTGTTGACGTATTCTTTGCTGTTATCTGAGTGTAGGGTTCGTATTCTACATCCCGTCTCGTTCTCCACAGCTGCCTTGAATTCCTGGAATTTGTCGAATGCCTCGTTTTTCCCTGCAATGAAATATACGTAGACTTTGCATATATAATCATCAATGAATGTAATAAAATACTTCTTCCCGGAGTGTAATGCCATTCGCATGGGGCCACAAATATCCGTATGAATCAAATCGAGAATGCCAGCCGCTCGCTTCGTTTGTTCCTGAAAAGGTTGCCGGGAAGCTTTGTTTGCCACACATCCATCGCAAAAGAAATCTGGTGGCGTATAGTCCAGTAAACCATACACGGACTTGCTCCTTATCATCTGTTCCAGGCTCGTTTTACCAATATGTCCTAAGCATTCATGCATTATACGCCAGAAATCCTCTCCTGTCGTAGTTGCAGAATATGCATATGTAGCGCCACTTGGTGTGCTGTTGATTGCATATAGATTCCCCTTTCTCGATGTATACATTAACTCCTTATTGTTCTTCAGATTGATTACCGTTACACCGTTCGGGCATATATTTACTCCTCTGTCCCCACGGGCCATCATCCGGCCTATCAAGAAGAGGTTCTTGCCTATATCTGGAACGTATAGTACGTCCACGAAGGTGCCTGAAGGTTCATCAACGTTTCCATGTAGATATATGCCTACGTTGTCTTTCCCTTGAGCGTAAATGACGTTATTGTCATCTAGCTTGATAGGTATGGGATGCTCGAACTTCTCGTACATAGAGAACCACTCCCGGTGAGCCATCATATGCTGTGTTGCGCCCGAATCCATGAGCCAGACCTCTTCACTGCATGCATAAGCGCTGTTCGGCATATAGCTTACATTTGCGCTGGCGCCGATGTTGACATCACCATTTTTTGCTGTCTGAAAAGTATTTTGTTGACCAGGATTTGTAGATGTCGAACTGGTGGAATTGCATCTGTAACTGGCAGTTGGTTCCGAATTTCCTCCTATTTTAATGGTTTCTGCATATGGATAGGTCGCCGCTTCTGCGAAGAATAGACCTCCGCCACTGCTGTTCTTGTTGTTGGTGTCCACCATGTTTGCCTGCTGTTGTCCTTGCTGTTGGTCACCCTTTTCCTTCTTCTTGCGGTTGCAGTCCTGCTCATGATGTCCACGCTTATTACAGTAAAAGCATTTACTGTCGAATTTCTCGCGTTGCTGGCCTTGACCTTTGTTCAGCTTGCCTTTGCCTCGTCCACGTGCTCCACCATAGAATGCTTTTTCGTCATATTCCTCGTTGGTGTTGCTACCTAGCCTCGTTTCCTTGTTTAAAAGGCTTGTGACGACGTGCTTATAATCTGATAATCTGCCGGATTCCCTCATAGCAGCGACAACCACATTGTACGCTTCGGGAAGGCCTTGTATAAGAGCCAGGACCTTGTCTTCATCCTTGATGGTGTCTGCCAGCGTAGATGTAAGGGAATTCACTTGATTTGCCAGCTCGTCGACTTGATTGGTGTAGTCCCGGATACTCTCCTTGGACTTAATTCGAAGATTGAATAGTTGTGCCTTTAAGTGGAATCTGTTTGATGCGGATGCCTGTTGATGGTGATTGCATAAAATCTCCCAGGCTTCATTTGCCATCATAGCATTGATTACCAGCTTCATTTGCGCGTTCGAAAGGGTGAATATAATCTCCCTTAGCACTTTGCGATCTTTCGCGGTGTCGTATGTCATTACTTGCACCTGTGGCTTCCAGTAGTCCTCCAAACCGCATTCTTCAAGGAGATTCTTCATATGATATGCCCATATGGCGTAGTCCTTACCGTCAAAGACAGGAATCATCCTCTTTACTGTTGACATTGGCGCCACTGCCGGAATGTTTGTCATCATGGAAGCGAAACCCGTTCCGGCTGTGTTTGTGTTACCAGGACTTGGCGGCGTGCTGCTAGCACTGCTTGAACTAGTAGCCATTGTATAGCATATGTGTAAGAGGGGTGTATAGCCGCTAACCGGGGCTCATAACCTATTGTGGAATGTGGATTTTTGGAGAGAGCAGCGAACTGTTTATTGCTAATTCTTACGCGCTTTTATGTGTCACAATTAGTGACGTTTACATGATGATGTAGTCAAGGAAGGCTGCGCCACCATATATCGAGTTGTAACCTATATATTTCAATATATCCAAATGTCTCAACACCAGAAACTCATTGCCTGCAAACATTGAGAACTCTTCATGAGTACAGTACCTTTATTCCCTACCTCCAAGTTACTACTGCCAAAATGGTTACTACCCTGTCCTATGGCCAAATTGATGACATAATATAAGAACTCAATCACAAGTATCTCAAGTATGTTCAGACCACAGACAGAACCTTCCTGCACTCCAATGACCATATCCTGCAAATACCTCAAGTTGGATATACTATGAAGGATGTCTATGATATAATCCAATTTGATAAAGATGAAGCAGAAGACAATGATTCCTCTGATACTAATATGACCTCAAATTAAGGATCCCTGCCAACTCTGATCACACCACCAACCTTACTAATGAACTTGCAACAGTTCATAACCACCTATGAGACCTATTGGGATAATGACCACTGGCATGAATACCAATCTACATTTACTCTCAATTACTTCAACTACAATAAAGAGACTAGAGAATACAACCTATACCTCCAGACAACCCTCAAGATTGAACCAATAACTCTGAGTATGAGCAATATAAACCACAGCCACCAGCTTACTACAACCCTGCAACTTATAGTGCTGTAACTTATAGAAGATATGTAGATAGTGAATCTGATGAAAGTAAAGATGATACACTCCTCCTTTGCCCACCAATACCTTACCCAGCATATAAGACAGATGATGCTATCCTGTGGGACAGTGATGAAGTCTCAATGTATTATTACCTCAGTGAACAAGGAGAGTTAATCCATGAACAACTCTTTCTAGATAACTACTTCATTAGAGATAATGTCATTGATAGTGATATCATTGAAGACTACCCAGACAGCATATAAATCTATAAATAGCTTAGCAGTCATAGTATAGTTAGATTAGTCTTATATAACATGACTGTGAACTAACTCAGCAGTCAGACAATCTCTTGATATGTCAGATCACACTTATACTACATGACTGTATTTTAACTCAGCAAGGTACTAAGTGCTATATCCATATTCAGCATAGCCCAAATAGCCCCTCACTAGTATAAATACTCCTTCTCCCAGATCTCAGAATCTTAGACTTGAATACACAAGAACATTTCTGAACACTTCTCCACAATACCCCTTCATACAACTACTCCTAGTATAGCAATATTATGAATAATGAATAAACCTATTTAATATCCCATAAACCACTCTTAAGTAAATCTGCTCCCCATTAGGTCCCACTCCTAACTCTGTTATGAAATTTCCTAATTGGGTATTGTCTGCAGCAATATGCCAATTCAACTAAGCTGGTTTTAGTTTCTTGAACTTCCTGAAATATAGAAAATCCTGAACATCCAGAGTTAGTCCAAGAAAGGACTTTGGTTGAGACATCAACCCAATCTTGAAATCAATAAACATAGAGGATGTACTCCATACGAAATTGATCTTGACCTTAAGAAAACAGTCTTCCAGAATATCCAGAACCTCTAGAAAACTCTTTCAGAACTATGTAATGGTTACCCTAATAAGTAATCCTCTTACAACTTGGTAGCAGCAGTTTACAATCCAATTCTGCTTTAAGATACTTTCTCACCTTGCTATAAACCCCTCTGAGAATTCCTACAAGTTAGTATAAAGCCCAACTTCTAAACTGGAATTTATCCTGAACCATCTGACAATCTGGAGAGAATTGAATCTGACATACAAGGACAATTTGACCTCCACACTTGTAACAAGTGGGACAAACTTCATTCAAAGAAAGAAGTACTCCAATTAAATCAGCAGATAGGTGAAACTCTATTTACTGAACTCTTACTCTACACCCCACAAGTCAAGATGAAGAAGGTCTTATAGAAGCCTTCTTTACTCTTCTCAATAAGAGTTTTGTCAGCTCCACAAATCTGAGCAATCTAGGATACCCAGCAGCAGTCTTTCTAGCCTTAGTTCAAGCCTCTGTAGCCAAGTAGCTCAACTTGACTGACTTTCACTACACCAGAACTAAGACTGCATTATACTACCAATTCTAGAATAGTAAGGCCTACTATATTCTTAAGGAAGAAGCAAGAGAAACTCTTCATCAACAACCTGACCCTGAACCAGAAGCAGGCCCAGCTATAGCCCCATCTAAATCCAAAACCAACACCAAACCAGAACTTGACTTTGAATTAAGTTCATCTAAAATCAGATATATAACTGATTCTGTCTACTTTGATGCTGAGCAAACCCAATTACACAGAGACCAAACTGAAGAGAAGGAGGAGTATCTCAGTGAATTCGATTCCAGATACACCACTGAAGGAGATGTACCTCTATCAGAACAGAACACACCTATACAGCAACAAACAGCTATCTATCAAACCCATACTCCAGACCCACAACTATTACTCCAGCAACTTACACAGACCCAAAGAACACCCTCACACTCTGCACCAGTACCTCAAGTAGTATCAGTAACACTACTACTAGTAGTCCAACTGCCTCCAGCAAACAATATAGTGAACCAACAGATTCTAGACCTTACAGCCCAGATAGTAATAATAGTAGCAACCATTACTATCTTAGCTGAACAGATCTGACCTACCAAAAATCTGAGCCTACCTACCTTCAATAGTATTGCACAAGAAGTCTAGTATAGTTGACACCAACTTTGAAGCCAATCAATAGACCAATGAGTGAGTTGCAGACTACCTTCTGACAAACAATCAAGACCACACTCTGGAACAACTCTTTGCTACTACCACAGCCTATGTCTGTTGAGTTGTTATATTCTTCCAAGGACCTGCTGAAGAATGGTGACAAACTCTTCCTGAAAAATCCCTCACATAGGATACCTGACCTACAGTAGTTGCTCAGAATACAGCAAACAATGCCCCAGGATATAGAGCCCATCCTGTAGCCCCTGGACTGAAACAACTCATAATTGCTCAGTACCACAGTGAAACCATGATTGCTGAATCTTGAGTAAAACTCTGTAATCTCAAATTCAATATATATGATAAGGAAGAATTTGAAACCTTCTGTACAAAACTTGAGTTACTCCTGAACACTGTTGGCCTAGGATATATTGTCAATAATGAAGCACAGAATAATATAAGAGCAGACCATTTATTTGATGCACTATCTGAATGACTTACAAGAAAAATCCAAGAACAAAGATGCCCAGTTGGTTGCAACCATCAACAATGGTGCCTGACAAGAATTAAGACTATGGTCAAGTGAATCCTAATAGCTGGACCAATTCTGTCTCGAAGACAATTCAATAACAAGGAAAAGACTTAGACCAAGAAAGAAGAACCCAAGTATGAAGCATCCCAAGCTCCCTCAACATCCACCTCATGGACACCCAGAAATCATGAATCCACCCAGCTGAGTACCTTCAAGAAACTTACTGAAGGAGAAAGGAATGAACTTTGAAGAAGTGGAGCATGCTTCTATTGCCAAAAAACAGGACATATGGCCAGTGTCTACCCCAACCAAAAACCCCATATAGCAACATAAGCAACTGTTACTACTCTGCACTACCTCAATAACCTAACTACCAGAACACTAAATTTTATCAAGTTAAGACAAACTGCTAAGGCCCCAACAAAAGGAAGCCAAAAGGCAGCTGAATATGACCTGTATGCAGCCAAAGAAGCTACAGTCTCCAACCAAGAAGTCAAGTAAGTCTACACATGAATCAGCATCCAAATCTCTAAAGAACATGTTAGAAGAATATGCTGTCACAGCAGCCTAGCATTGAAAAGACTCTCAGTAGAAGGAGGAGTCATTGATAAAGATTATATAGGCAAAATTATTGTCCTCATCCAAAACCATAGTTGGACACTCTTTAAAATTTCCACTGGTTTCTGTATCACTCAGATCCTATTTGAGAAAATCAAGTCAACTCTGATAGTCAAGAAAGTCCCTGAACTACTACCAACCATCCAAGGATCTAAAGAATTTAGCTCATCAAACAAGGCCCCAGTCTAACCTATCATAAATAAAGAAGAACAATTTTACAAGAAAATCAAAGATGGATATATACCAAGTAGCTGATGCCCCCATGGTATTGGAATGTACTCTTCCTAAATGATTGATGATTGCTTCTCTTGTATCAATAAACTGGCTTAAAGAAGAACCAACAGAAGGAAAACTCCTATAACCAAAATCACTACCATTGGATCAGACAAACTGCTTATACTTCAAGCTTTTGTTAACTAAGCACCTGTCAAGATTATGATAGACAGTGGTGCCTTAGGCAACTTCATCAATGAAGAAACAGCCAACAGACTCAAGGTCTTCACCTCTCTGGTACAACAAACTCAAGCAGTTGCTATAGCTAATGGAATCTTCCATATTATTAGCAAGAAAGTCCATAATCTATTCTTCTGAATTGGTGACTACCAAGTATATGTTACCCTCCAGATTATACCACTTCCTGACAATGAAATCATCCTTGGAACCCCATGGTTAAAATAAGAGAACCCTATGATCAATTGGGTAAACCATTCTCTGATTATTAAGAAAGGATACCACAACTTCAAACTGTAAGGTGAAAAGGACCCACTCAGCTCTAGTAACCCTGGACCAAAGATTACCTATATCAACAAGCTATAGCTCAAGAAATTGGCCAAGAAATATCCTCTCTTTGCTATCTCCATCTGCCCATCCAAAGGAGAACCCAAGAACTCTGAAGAAGACTTTTCCAAAGTTGACAGCTATGTCAGACCACTACTTCAGAAATTCTGAGACATATGTATTCCTGAAGAAGCTTTTGAAAGGCCTACCTTCTAAATGAGCAGTAGACTATGCAATCAAGACTATCCTAGATGCTAAGCCAGCCTTCAAGTCAATCTACCACATATCTCCGAGAGAAATTGATGCACTCAAAAAAAAAATTGACAAACTCCTAGAATAAGGATTTATCAGACCCAGTGTATCACCCTATGGTATACCAGTCCTCTTCATTGTAAAGAAAGGAGGAGACTTGTGAATGTGCATTGATTACTATAACCTTAATGAACAAACTATCAAGAACTGTTACCCACTACTCAGAATTGATAAAATATTCAATAGGCTCACCAACCTGCAATTCATGAGCTCTTTTGACCTGTAAAATGGTTACTGGCAAATTGCCATGAAAGAAGAAGACATCTACAAGACAGCCTTCTGAACTCACTATAGATACTTTAAGTTCCTAATTATATCCTTTAGCTTAACTAATACTCTAGCAATTTTCCAGACTCTGATGAATACTATCCTGTACCCATATCTGAACAAATTTATTGTTGTCTACATTGATGATATTCTAGTCTTCAGCAAAACCCTGGAGAAACATCTTGAATACCTTGAACTAGTACTACTAAAACTCCAAGAAAACCAACTCTTTACAAAACTTAGCAAATATGAATTTCTCCTGAAAGAAATCCAATTCCTTGGACATATTATCATGCCCAATGGAATCAAAGTAAACCCCAGCAAAATCTCCACAATCAAGTATTAGCCCAGACCCAAGAAGCTGAAAGACCTTCAGTTATTCCTGAGATTAGCAAACTATTACAGATAATTTGTTGCCAACTTTGCCAAGATTGCTACTGCCCTTATCCAAATGACCAAGCATAGCAAGAAAGAAGAATAGCCCTGGACTATGAAATAAGAAAAGGACTTCAACAATCTTGTAAATTGGAGATCTGAGTAAGATACTACCTTTCAAGCACTAAAGGATGCCTTGATAACCACTCCAGTACTTCAAGCAGCAAACCCTGCCCTATCATACAAAGTTACTACTGATGCCTCTGATCTAACCCTTAGAGCAGTACTCATGCAAGAAGGACACCCTATGACCTATCACTCTCAAAAGTTCAATGATGCCAAAATCAACTATATAACTCATAAGAAGAAAATGTTAGCCATCATAGATACCCTGATCAAATGGCAACTATATCTAGAAGAAGCACACTTCACTGTATTGACTGACCACAAGTCATTAGTCAACATCAAGATCCAGGCTACTCTTTCCCAAAAGTAAGCCAGATGGATGAAAGTTCTCACCAACTTTGACTATGAAATCCAGTATTATCCTGGTAAGGAAAATATTGTTGCTGATGCAATCTCCAGACCACCAATTGAAGAAGTTATCCAAACTCTCACCTTGGTTACAAACTCTATCATGGAACAAATTATTACAGCATATACTAATGATAAAGAAGCTCAAACACTCTGAGAAATTCTAAGTAGTAATAATGTTGACAGGCATATCTGGTATCAGCAATACTAACTGAAGGATAATGCAATCTACTATAAGGACAGATTGTATGTTCCAAATAACTGTGACCTCTGAAGGACTATCCTATTCAAATGTCATGATGCCCCTATAGCTGAATATTTAGGATTTGATAAATACTATAAAGTTATCTCCTGAAACTTCTATTGGCCCTGCATGGCAGATCAGCTAAAGACCTACATCACTTTCTGTGATGTCTGCCAATACAACAAGTCCTCAACACTAGCAAAACCTGGCCTACTCCATTCCATCTCAGTATCATCTGCTAATTGGGAACAAATCTCTATAGACTTCATTGTACAACTACCCTGAACCAAGAACAGGAAGGATACAATTATTGTCTTTATGGATTATCTCAGTAAACAAGCCCACTTTGTGCTAACTACTACTACTGCAACAGTACTAGATATAGCCATATTCTTGTTTGACAACATCTTCTGCTATCATAGTCTTTCTAAGATTATTGTTAGTGACTGAGACCCAAAATTTACCAGCCATTTTTAGAAAGCCCTCCATGTACACCTTGGAACAAAACTTGCACTATCCACAGCCTTTCACTCTAAAACAGATGGCCAAACTGAAAGAATGAACCAAACTCTGGAATAAATACTAAGAAACTATATTTCCTATAGATAAGATGATTGGTATGAACATCTCACTGTAGTTGAGTTTGCCTACAACAACAGTAAGTAAGTCTCTCTTGGAATGACCCCATTCTTTGCCAACACTGGACAAAATCCAAACACCCCTCTGACACTTATCCAAACTACTAATAAACCCTCTACAGTCGAAGCTGTTGAAGAATTCCTACTCCAAATGTGCAATCTAAGCCAAATCACAATTAAGAATTTGTCATGAGCTTAAGAACAACAGTCACAGTATATTAACTAGTACTATCGAGAGAAGACTTTTGATATTGGAGAAAAAGTTCTACTAGACATCTGAGGATACCAAGTTGATAACCTCAAGTATAGACCATCTATAAAGCTGAACAGCAAGTTCATTGGATCATTCAAAGTCATTGCACAAGTCTCTCCTACTTCTTACAAATTGGCACTACTAGATACTATTAGGATTCACCCAGTCTTTAATATCCAACATCTCAAACAATATAATGAAAATGACAATAAGCTATTCCTAAACTGAACCATGGAACTACCTGTATCTATCATTATTAATGACCAAGAAGAATATGAAGTTGAACAAATTCTCAACAAATGTGGCAACAAGAACCACCCTGAGTACCTTGTTAAATGGAAAGGTTATCCAATTCATAATGCAACATGGGAACCCAAGACCAATCTCCAGAATACTATTGACTTAGTAGAGGAATATGATTCCTTGAATAACTAAAACTGAATAACTAGTACCTATCAGTATATACTATATATTACCCTCCTAAATATTATAATTATCATGAACAAAATCAAGAACTCAGTAAGTTAAGATAAAAGAATACTGACCCTCTGGAAAAATAGCAAAACTGAAAGCAAGCCTATTCTTCTCATATTACTGATGGGAAATGAGATATAGATATTTAAGAAGATTCCTTAGAGAAAATTCTCCAGCAGTGAATGACATCAGAATTACTTCCAGTATATAGCATTGAACATATGACCCTTTAACATGTGAATCTAATGTGTTAGGCAACTGTACTATGAGCATGCCACTTTCTGAAAAAATAGACTTCACCAGACTTTTGATCTCCCAAATGGTATAATAACACTAGAACAAATTAGAAGACTCTGATGAGGACATCAAAAGCTAAGAAGGAGAGAGTTGTAAGCACACAACCTCCAAGCTACCGAAATCACACATCACCCTCTGAACAAGCCACTAAAATCACATACAACCCCTGAACAAATCTGGAAATCATCTGCAAGATCATGAAGCTGAGTCAAACTGAAGTTACAGCACACAAAGCTGAGTCAATATGAAGTCACAGAATATAAGATTTATACAAATGAGATCTTATCAATCAGGATCAAAACAAACTAAACACACAACCATAACTTCTAAATATACAAACATGAGTACTGAGATCTATAACTGCATCTGTACTGACATTTAGAATGCCATTGTCAACCAAGCCACACCCCCTCTGCCCCTCATGAATATCCATAGCTTAGCACCTCTCTACTTTGTAGAAGCCTGATAGAATACCCTGAATATGCTTAGTGAAGCCTACTGAATTAGACAAATCTCAAGCTACTACTAGATTGGCTGCCTCCTAGAAGACATGATTGAACACTACCATAACACAGACATTACCCAAATGTCTCAACACTAGAAACTCATCACCCACAAACATCAAGAACTCTTCTATGAGTATAGCACCTTTATTCTCTGCCTCCAAGTTACTAATGCTGAAATGGTTGCTACCCTATCCTATGGCCAAATCAATGATATAATATAAGAACTCAATCACAAGTACCTTGAGTACATTCAGACTACAGACAGAACCTTCCTACACCCCAATGACCATATCCTGCAAATGTCTCAAGTTGGATATATCATAAAGAATATCTACAATATAATCTGATTTAATGAAGACAAAGCAGAAGACAATGATCCCTCTGATGCTGACATGATCTTAAATCAAGGATTCCTGCCAACTCTGATCATACTACCAACCTTGTCAATAAACTTGCAATAGTTCATAACCACCTATGAGACCTATTGGAATAATGACCACTAGTATGAATACTAACCTGTATTTACCCCGATTACTTCAACTATAATGAAGAGACCAGAGAATACAATCTATATCTCCAGACAACCCTCGAGATTGAACCAACAACTCCACCACCTGAGTATGAGCAATATGAACTACTTTTTTTTTTTT
>RBNI01002196.1:0-19313 GCA_003990745.1 Jimgerdemannia flammicorona | reverse complement strand
TTTGCATTTTTATCTTTACGGCCGTGACAAAATGGTTTATCCAGCCCGTCCATAGGGTGGTCACCTCTCTGGCCTTTGTTTTGTACTTCTTAGCTAGTTGTTTACTTCGCTGGCCTTGTTTTGCTTTTCTCATCTTAGGAGTCTTTGTCTTTTGTTGCTCCGATGTACTCTATCTTCTCTACAACGAATAAATTCTTACTTGAAGCCTAACCCTAACCCTCTAGAACATCCACCAGCTCATCCTCACTAACCGCCACCACTTGGTCTCCTTTCGCCACATCAGGGACCCCAAAGATAACTTGCTGTGCTCCCTGCATTGGAACATTGTCGGCCACCCCCACCGCCCTACTGGGCCCCTCCTGACAAGTGGGGGGGGGTGCCATCCGACTCCTCCTCTCAAACCTCAAAAGTACCATCGGCATAGGAATCCTTGCCCAGTACCTTCGCAGCCCATTCTTCCATCATCACCACCTCCTTTCCTCCCTTGCTAGCCCACACACTGGCTTTGACTCCTCCAGCCTCTCTAGCTCCATCTGCCTTTCTCTTCTCCCCTCTAGTCATACTCGCCAAGAGCTCCCTCTATCTCAAGTGCCCCTGGGCCCTCTCCCACTGCTTCTTGTCAGTGTATATACACTTCCCCTCTATAATCTCCAGATGCATCGACTCCTCAAAGAGCTTCCAGGCCTTCGCCTGCCTTTCCACCATACCACTCATCTCCTCCAATGCCTCTAACAAATCCTTCTCCTCCTCCTCACTCCCTTTCACCCCCAATACCTTACAAATAAAAGCGCCCCACATCAACACTGAGGGCCAGTCACCTGCCTTCCCTGTGGCCTCCCTCCTTGCTAGCTGAATCCTGACATCAACATTGCCCATCCTAATCTTCATCCCCTCCTACACCTGGAAGCCATTATCTACTACATCCCTATACTCTGCCATCACCTCCTCAACTATTCTTCTTGTCTCCTCCCTCATCACTGTGAGCACCCCCTTCACCATCAGCTGTACCACCCTGGGGTCCCACCACAAACAGCGCACCATAGGGACCACTACCTCCCCAACTGCCACTCCAGCTCTCAGCGCCTCTTCCAGTGGGCCCACCTCCTTAAAGCCCACCTCCACTCCCTCCAGACCCTTCAGGAATTTCACTGAGTCTGCTCCAGCCACCTGCTTCGAAATAAGCCCCAGGACTATCCTCACCATCACTGCCAAGCCTCAGAAGCACAATGTAGCCACAAACTCCAAGATCAACTTCTTGAGTAATGGAGCCACTGCTAGTTCTGTCACATCATCCACCAGGTCCCCCTTCCGCATCGGGAACCTCTGCCCCCCCTGGCCATCAGCCATCACATCTCTTTTTTTTTCTGATTACTGGTCACATTCCTATCAGCAGTCCCTCCCCCAGCCACTGTACCTCCAGCACCTATGCTCGCCTCCCCCACCTGAGTACCTCCCCTCCTCTATAGGCTTGCCTTGTTCTTCCCTAATGCAGTACCAGCCCTTGACCCAGCCGGCCACCCCCTTCCCTTCATCTTATCTACAAAACTTGGGAGGCCAGGCCTCCCCTCACTGCTACCAGCCACCAGCCCACTTCCAGACCCCTCGCCACCCTGCATCCCTCCAAAGGCCCCCATCCCCAGGCCATACCCCCTCCTGACCTGCTGCCAGCTGAAAGCCCCAAGTCCACCTGACCCAGCACGCCCGTCAGAACTCTTGCTTGATGACATTTCGATAATACCTTCCTCTGCTTTTGTGTTGCAAATTCATTGCCTGAAGTTTGTGTAACTCGAATTGTACCAGAGAAAGGTGTGACCATCAAAGCATATGTGAAGATCAATGCTGATAAGACTCAGTCAATTCAGTTCCGAAACTATGATAAAGATATAAACCTTCATATATATTCTATACTGGATACATATTATCCATAAGCGTATATTGATGGATGACTTAGAGGTGAGAATACTCACCTTATCCGAAACTCATCAGAATATGATAACTATGAAGTAGCGATCTCTGAATTCTGTCAGTTTCTGGTATGACGTACCTTTAAACTAAATCGGATCACTTACCTTTTAAGTCTTGAATCTTATGAAGACCGCTCCCATATACTTTCGAAGGATTCTCGTGAGAATAATGAAGAATCTAGCCCTAAGCTTGGTGAGATAAATGTTACACCATATATGCACAATTATTCTGGTAATCATTACTATCGTCATACACTATCTTTGGCTGCCAGAGTGACGAATACTCTGTCTCAACACTGTCCTGTGAAGTACAGCCTAGTTATTTATCGCAGTCTCAACTTAAAGAAGCTAGTTGAGAAGCAGAACAAGAAGGTATTATCTATGGCGGGCAAAATGCCCTTGTAATAAACATGACTGGTTATAAAAATTACACTGCATCTTTCCTTTTCCTGCACTTTGTAATGTGTGTTTTATTCTAATCGGTAGCATGTGCCTGACCCTAATCTTAGAAGAAAAATCACTCGGTAATATAATTACAACTTAATTAAAATTTTATTTTAATGTAATTTGATCAGTAGATCAAAGCTACCTGATTGTGAAACCCGAGAAGTAATTCACTCTCATTCATGATTAAATTCGTGTTACATTGTATAAACAGTAACCAATTACTAAGTCCGAAGTAGACAAGTGAAAGGTATTTAAGCAATAGCAAGTCTGATGAGAGATGTTCGAAAGATTTCCACGATCTAATATGGCTATTGCTCAACTCTGTTGATTTCTTATACAAATCTTTGCTTAAACCTCACACCCTTCACCCTAACCCTAACCTCAGCCACTCACGTGATTTCCCCTTTTGGTTAGACTCGGCTTTATGGCCCGAAGCTATTCCAAATTAAGAAAGCAGTCACTTTAATTAGCTAAGCCTCCCATTGGGTATAAATATCCTCCTTCTCTATTATTTTTTCATTGCACAAACAAAGGTCACATGACCTGCGTTTCACAATTTCACAAATAAACAAAAACACACCACCTATTTCGGCAATGTTGGCCACCTCCTCCATCATCGGCGATGATGGTAACGCCACCCACCTCTTCGCACACTTCGGCGCTTCACTCCACTGCACTGAATGTTGCGGTGTCGGTCTTCTCTCCCTCGGCTTCGGCGAGGGCAGCCTTATGGCGATGTGCAGGTCATGCGGGGATGCATGACCGATATCGGCACATTTATCTTCCCTGCGTGATGTGGAAGATAACGAAGAGATCGTGATCTCTTCCGATTCAGACTACGATGCCCAGTGGACTTCCTTCTCTCCCATGCCCCTGCCCCTCAATCAGAATAAGTGCGGTCGCCTGAATACAAGTTTGGGCATGACCCTGACTGCTGGTCATGTGGGCCCCTCAGCTGACCCCAATTTGGTCACAGAGATGGCCGTGATGAGGAAGCAAATCTCGGATTTGCTAACTCAAGTGGCTGATCTGGTCAAGATCAACACCCAGCTGATGGCGTAGCTTGCTGTGCAATCTGCACCCACTACCCCCTCATCATCTGGTGCTCCTTCGGGAAGTACCCCAACTGCCCCTTCCACATCTGCCCCCCCCAAGTCCTCAGCCCCCCCTCCTACTGGTCCTGCCGCGAACACACGGTTGAAGGCCCAGAAGAGAGCAGACAAGCGGGCCGCTAAAGCCACTGTGTCACAAGCTGGTGCACCGCCAAAGGAGGCAACTCTCATGGTTGCGCCCTCGGCTGCTAAAGCTACACCTCCTAAAAAGGATAAGGCTAAGATTCCCGGACTAGTACTCTGGGATATGTCTTCAGGTCCTAGTGCCACCGGTCCGTCTTCATCCTCCGCCTCGGTCCCTGCCCCCCTGAAATCATATGCCGCCACTGCCAAAAAGGTTTCTATTAAGGATGGCACCCAGGCCTACCCTGAGCCAGAGAGGGCTGCCGCCACTACCGCTCTCTCGCGCATGACCTGTAAGCCGACCTCTCATTTGTCACCGACTGAGAAGGGTGCTAGGCTGCAGCATGTCTACGTTAATGGATTTGCCCATCTTAAGATCGGGCAGATCTGTAAGAACTTGTATGATGTCCATGTGATGTTGTCAAAGGTCCTCAACATGTCATATGTCTCGGCGTCGACCATCGAATTCCTTCTCCACTCTGATTATGTCATGGCATTCCAAAAGAAGATGAAGGCGCTTGGATTCTCAGTGCTGACAGCCTGGAACCCCGTGCTCCCACACAACAAGAACGCCATGGAGGCCGTGAAGACATGGGTACTCCAATCCTTCTACACTCAGGTCTGACAGTTGGCTAGCGATGCCACTGTGAATCGGCCTGAGGTGTAGACCTTCTACAGAGCTTGGGCCACAGAACTCAGCCTCACTCTCCCCTCTTTCGCTTCCCTGACAGCCGGCCCTGCTTCGAAGGCAGGTGGTACAGTGGCCATGACTAGTGTGATGGCGATGGATTTGGAAGCCAAGGCTTCCTCTTGAGGTACTTCTCACGCTATTGGCACTAACGCACCCAGCCCACAATGAGAGTTGGGTTCCTCAATGCACATGGACTACCCCAGAATAAGTTTGATATACTCAGTTGGTTGATTGGTCCTGCCCTCGACATTCTTTTCATATGTGAAACATGGCACATTCTGCTGCATCCCTCTCCACTCATTCATATGTCCTTTTCTCTGGTGTCACACAGGATCGTGGGCCACTAGAATGGTGGGCTCGTGGTCCTCGTGTCAAACCAATTTGCTCCCCTCATTTCCGGGTCCTCTGCCGACCCCTTCCATATCTGGCTCACGTTCTAGGGCCTGGCATTGGTCAGGGTTTACGCCCCCCCCTCTCTTCCTATTGGTGGCTTCCGTGATCTTGTGTCTGGTCCCTTTCCGGGTAAGGCACTTCTGATTGGTGACATCAATACATGCTTCGGTGCTCACCTTGGTGACATCAATTCTGGTCTCTGTGATTAGATGGATATCATTGATACCTCCTTAATGACGTGGTCATTGAATCACTTGACCCTGGTGGCTGGTTCTACATGTATTGATCACACGTTTGCCACCGTATCCCTCCATACATCCCTCACCTGCTCTACCCCTCCTGTCGCTACCGACCACCCTTCCCTCCTCACTGTCTCATTCCCCTTCTCCCCCTCACCAGTTGCTGCTTTGGCTGGCATCCACTATTACTCTGCAAAATACCTGTCCGATCCGGTCGTTCAAGCTCACCTTCAGGAATCAGCAGATATCATTTGTGATACTGTTATTAGGTCCATCTATTCTGTCTAGGACCATGTGGCTGGCTTTTGCTCCATGGAAGATAGTCAGCAGTTTGTGGATTCCTTGGATGCCCTTTTGACCTCTGGTCTTCAGTTACTCTGTGAGGACATTCTTAGCTCGTATGATGCTAGGGAAATCAGGGCAGCGCCACTCCTCTGGCAGGACCTCCTTTGCAGTGCATTGTCAGTCTCCGATACCATTCATGGTTTTAAGTGAGCATATCGCTCCACCCCTCTCGCCCCTCTTCAATCTCACTCTCCCACTGTCCCAGTGTTCGATGATGTGGTTGCTTACTTTACTACTATCTTCGGCCAGCCAGATACCTCTCTTCACTTCAATAACTCTGAAGATGTCTTCCTCCTTAGCGTAGGGGCCCTTGGGCTGTAGGGTTGGTTTGACCAGCTGGCAG
The DNA here is from genome assembly GCA_003990745.1 of Jimgerdemannia flammicorona. NCBI lineage: Eukaryota > Fungi > Mucoromycota > Endogonomycetes > Endogonales > Endogonaceae > Jimgerdemannia > Jimgerdemannia flammicorona. The sequence goes on along the minus strand of RBNI01002196.1, from coordinate 13,656 downwards.
TTTGGAGGGCCATCCACAGCTACCCCCTCTTGAAGGCCTGTAGGGCTGATTCCTTACACATCTGAATCCTTCAGGTGATGGTGGGTGAGGTTGATGCCCACTATAGCCTCTCTAAAGCCCTGTCTTTCTTCTTCCAGATGTGTGTGGTCTGGGGGCTCACTCCCTACCACTGGAACTCAACTATTATCACTCTGATTCCTAAGAAGGAGGATTCGCAGATGATCGATGGATTTCGCCCTATTGCTCTGACTGAAATATTTTGTAGACTCTTCGAGTGGTGTTTGGAAGGATATGTCAAGAGCCAAAGTGGCCTGACAGAAATGTCACGCTGCCAAGGCAGCTTCTGAACCTGCTTCTCATCCCTCTCCCATGTCTTGCTTTCGCACGAGACATGGGCCAAGAGATGGGGCTGCCGTGTCTTTCTTGACCTCTGGCAGGCATACGACTGGGTCCCCCTCAGACTTATTCTTTCCCGTCTTGAGGCGCGAGGTGCTGATGCAGCCCTTCTTAGTATTATCCGAAGCCTCTTCAATTACTGTTCCTATCAGGTGGTTGTTAATGGCCTCGTTATCCCTTCAGTCCCCACTGAGCATGGCCTTTTCCAGGGCTCTCTCCTCTCCCCTTGGCTTTTTGATGTCTTTATCAATCCTCTCGCCACCTCCTTTGAAGAACAGTTCAAGGAATATGACTTTCCCCTCGGGCTCTTCTTTGCTGATGATATCGCCCTTACCCCACATACTGCCGCAGAGGGCCAAAGGATGGTTGACTTTTGTAAGGATTGGCTTCTAGTGAACGGCATGGAACTCAATCCCAAGAAGTGTGGTTATATTGGCCCTGCCAACTGTACTGTGTAGATTGGGGGCAAGCCCTGCCCATGACCCCTCCCTATGTATACCTGGGCATGCCATACACCAACAAAGGGTTTGACTTTGTCAACCTTACATTGCAGAATGCAGTGAAGGCAGAGCGTACTCTTGGGTTCGGCCATACTCGTGGTCCCCTCTGATCGCCTATAGTTAAGCTGGCCATCCTACAAACTTTCATCAGGCCATAGTTGGAATATGGCCTTCCATTCCTTCGAGCTTCCTATCCAGCTACTACCACGGGGCTTCAGGTGTTGAAGCATCCTGAGCAGGTCTTTGATGATGCTGTCACTTGGGCAGTTGGGATTTCTAGCTGTTCCTTGCTTGGCAGTTCGATTCTCGGCCTCTCTTCCTTTCTTCGTCGAATGTCGGACCTCTGCTGCAAGTTCCAAGCCCATCTGAATTGGTGTAGTAAGTCTGGCAACAACTTCATTAGCCCCCTTAGCAAGCGCTTTGTCACGCGTCCCCCAGATTCTATTATTGACAAGTTCCAGCATTGGACCTCCTGGCTTGACTTCTTCGACTGGTACTGGGACCTTCGTCCCCAGGTCCACAAGACTCGCTCGCTCTGCTCCTTCCTCCAGTCCTTCCTTCAGGATCAGTTGCTACAGGAATGGGCCTCCTCCTCCCAGGCTCTTATTTGGTATATTACCCCCAAAGGCCGCTTGCAGTTGCAGGGTGCCGACTGCATCCTCTCCTTCCCCCCCTAGCTTGTGCATTCCGCACTCGCCTGGTGATATAGCTATTTTGGCCAACCCTGCCTCTGCCTGTGGAGATAAGTTTCATCATGGCCATCTCCTCAGGTGCAGTCTTCTCGATGGTTCATACTCTGTGTTCCGAGGTTCTTTCGATCGAGATGAATAGCTCGATTAGTTTACCAATAATGAATGGCAGGAGGAACTTTGCGCCTACTCTCTTCACGCTCTTCATGAGACCGCCTACCATGCTATAGATGCTATGTGTAATTCTGTTGGCCATCTCACGGTTGGGTTCTGCCTGACCGAGATCATGAAGATGCTTGGGTGATCGAGCGATTGCACATTTTCTTTATCTCTTCTTTCTTCTTGTTGGCCTGGTTGGTTCCCCCGTTGTTAAGAGCACATGACCCTGGTGGCTGGCTCTACACACGTTGACCACATGTTCGCTACTGCATCCCTCCACACGTCCCTCATCTGCTCCACCCCTCCTATCACTACCGACCACCCCTCTCTCCTTACTGTCTCTTTCCCCTTCTCCCCCTCACTGGTTGCTGCCTTGGCTGGCATCCACTGATACTCTGCAAGATATCTGACCAACCTGGTCATTCAAGCTCACCTTCAGGAATCAGCAGATATTATTTGTGATACTGTTGTCAGGTCTATTTACTCTGTCTAAGACTATGTAGCCAGCTTTCACTCTGTGGAAGATCACCAGCAGTTCATGGATTCTCTGGATGTCCTTTTGACCTCTAGTCTGCAGTCAGTTTGTGAGGACATTCTGGGCTCGTATGATACAAGAGAGATCAGGGCAGTGCCGCTCCCCTGGCGGGACCCCCTTCGCAGTGCATCTTTGGTCTCTGATACCATTTGTGAGTTCAAGCAGACGTATCGCTCCACCCCCCTTGTCCCTCTCCAATCTCACTCCCCTGCTGTTCCGGTGTTTGATGATATGGTTGCCTTTTATACCACAATCTTCGGTCAACTGGACACCTCTCTTCAGCTTGATGACTCTGAGGATGTCTTCCCCCTTGGTATGAGTGCTCTCAGACTATAGGGTTGGTTTGACCAGCTGGCAGTTTGGAAAGCTATCTGCAGCTACCCTCTCTTGAAGGCCTGTAGAGCTGATTCCTTGTATGTCCGGATCCTTTGAGTGATCGTGGGCAAGAATGATACCCCTTGTGGCCTGTCTAAAGCCTTATCCTTCTTCTTCCAGATGTGCGTGGTCTGGGGGCTCACTCCCCGCCACTGGAATTCCACCATCATCTCCACAATCCCTAAGAAGGAGGATTCATGGACAATTGATGGGTTTCACCCTATCGCTCTGACTGAAATATTTTGTAGACTCTTTGAGCAATATTTGGAAGAATACGTCAAGAGCCAAAGTAGCCTGACAGAAATGTCGCATTGTCAAGGTGGCTTCCGAACCCACTTCTCGTCCCTCTCCCATGTCTTACTTTCGCATGAGACGTAGGCCAAGGGATGGGGCTGCCATGTCTTTCTTGACCTCTGGTAGGTATATGATTGAGTCTCCCTCAAGCTTATCCTTTTGCATCTTGAGGCTCGAGATACCGATGCAGCCCTCCTTAGCATTATCCGAAGCCTGTTCAATCACTGTTCTTATCAGGTGGTTGTTAATGGCCTCATTACCCCTTCAGTCCCCACTGAGCGTGGCCTCTTTCAGGGCTCTCTCCTCTCTCCCTGGCTCTTTGATGTCTTTATCGACCCCCTCGCCAACTCCTTTGATGAGTAGTTTAAGGAGTATGACTTTCTCCTTGGGCTTTTCTTCACTGATGATATTGCTCTTACCCCCCACACTGCTGTGGAAGGGTAAAGAATGATTGATTTTTGCGAGGATTGGCTTCTGGTGAATGGCATGGAACTCAATCCTAAGAAGTGTAGTTATGTTGGCCCTGCTGACTGTAATGTGCAGATTGGGGGCGAATCTTGCCTGCGACCCTCCTCCTATATGTACCTGGGCATGCCGTATACCAACAAAGGTTTTGACTTTATTAAACTTGTGTTGCAGAATGCAGTGAAGGCAGAACGAACTCTTGGGTTCTGCCATGCCTGTGGTCCCCTCTGGTCATCAATGGTCAAGCTGGCTATCGTACACATATTCATTAGGCCTCAGCTGAAGTATGGCCTTCCTCTTTTATGAGCTTTCTGTCTGGCTACTACCACAGGGCTTCAGGTGTTGAAGTGTCTCGAAAAGGTCTTTGATGATGCTGTTGCTTGGGTGGTCAGGTTTTCTAGCTGTCCCTTGGTTGGCAGCTCAATTCTTGGCCTCTCTACCTTTCTTCGTCATATGTCTGATCTCTGCTGCATATTTCAAGCCCATCTGGATAGGTGTAGCAAGTCTGGCAACAACCCCATCAGGCCTCTTAGCGAGCACTTTGTCACATATCCCCCAGGTTCTATCATTGACAAGTTCCAGCGTTGGACCTCTTGACTTGACTTCCTTGACTGGTACTGGGACCTTCATCTCTAGGTCCGCAAGACTCGCTTGCTCCACTCCTTCCTTCAGTCCTTACTTCAGGATCAGCTACTACAGGAATGGGCCTCCTCCTCCCAGACTCTCATTCAGTATATCACCCCCAAAGGTCACTTGCAGTCGCAGGGCACTGACCACGTCCTCTCCTTCCCCCCCTGGCTTGTGCATTCTGTGCTCACCTGGCATTATGACTATTTTGGCCAACCCTGCCCCTACCCCTGTGGAGATAAGTTTCATTGTGGCCATCTCCTTAGGTGCAGTCTTCTCAACGATTCATATTCTATATTCCGAGGTTCTTCCAATCGAGATGATCAGCTCGATTAGTTTACTAGTAACGAATGGTAGGAGGAACTTTGTGCCTACCCTCTTCATACTCTTCATGAGACAGCCTTTCTCACTATAGACACCATATATAATTCTGGTGGCCATCTCGCAGTCAGGTTCTGCCTGACTGAGATCACGAAGATGCTTGGGTGATTGAGCGATCACACATTTTCTTTACTTTTCTCTCTCTCCTTATTTGCCTGGTTGGTTCCTTTATTGTTGAGAGCGCATTGAGTTATTCATCTCATGTCAGTCATTTGGTATTCGGTTGTCGATTCGGTTCATGTAGTTGGCACCAGGCGAACATGTATTATATCTTAGCCTTTCTTTCTTTGCTTTTCACTTTTATTATCTCTATGACTATAACAAAATGGTTTTATCCTGCCTGTCTATAGGGTGGTCACCTCTCTGGCCTTTGTCTTGTACTTCTTAGCTAGTTGTTTACTTCGCTGGCCTTGTTTTGCTTTTCTCATCTTAGGAATCTTTGGCTTTTATTGCTCCGATGTATCTCTTCTTCTCTATAATGAACAAATTTTTACTTGAAGCCTAACCCAAGCCACTCACATGATTTTCCCATTTGGCTAGACTCGGCTTTATAGCCTGAAGCTATTCCAAATTAAGAAAGCAGTCACTTTGATTAGCTAAGCCTACCATCAGGTATAAATACCCCCTTCTCCATTATTTTTTCGTGTACAAACATAGGTCACATGACCTGTGTTTCACAATTTCACAAATACAAACAAACACATCTTTGCCTAATCTAGCAATGTCGGCCACCTCCTCTGTCAACGGTGATGATGGCAATACCACCCATCTCTTCGCGCACTCTAGTACCTCTTTCTACTGTGCTGAATGCCGCGGTGTTAGTCACCTCTCTCTCAGTTTCGGTGAGGGTAGCTTTACGGCGATGTGCAGGTTGTGCGTAGATGCATAACCGATATCGGCATATTTATCTTTCCTGCGCAATATGGAAGATGATGAGGAGATTATGATCTCTTCTGATTCGGACCACGATGCTCAGCACCCACCCATCTCTTCCACGCCCCCACCCCTCAATCGGAATAAGCGTGGTTGCTGAACACTAGTTTGGGCATAATCCCGACTGCCAGTCATGTGGGCCCCTCAGCCGACCCCGATTTGGCCTCTGAGATGGCCGCCATGAGAAAGCAGATCTCAGAACTGCTGACTCAAGGGCCAATTTGGCCAAGATCAATGCCCAGCTGATGGCGCAGCTTGCAGCATGGTCTGCGCCCACCGCCCCCTCGTCATCTGGTGCTCTTTTGGATAATACCCCTGCCGGCCCTTCCACATCAGCCCCCCCCAAGTCCTCGGCCCTCCCCTCCTACTAGTCCTGCCATGAACATGTGGTCGAAGGCCCAGAAGCGAGTGGACAAGCGGGCCACTAAAGCCACTACATCACAGTCTGATGGACTGCCAAAGGAGGCAACTCCCACAGTTGCGCCTCTGGCCACCAAAGATACGCCCCCTAAAAAGAGTAAGGCTAAGGTTCCTGGGCCAGTGCCCTAGGCTTCACCTGTGGGACCCAGTGCCTCTTGTCCGTCTTCATCCCCTGCTTTAACCCCCACCCCCCCCAAATCGTATGCCGCCTCCGCCAAGAAGGTTTCTATCAAGGATAGGACCCAGGCCTACTCTGAGCTGGAGAGAGCTGCCACCGCTGCTGCCCTCTCATACATGACCTACAAGCCGATCTCTCATCTGTCACTGACAGAGAAGGGGGCCCAGCTGCAGCACGTTTACATTGACAGGTTTGCCCATCTTAAGATCGGGCAGATCTGGAAGAATTTGTATGACATCTATGTGATGTTGTCAAAGGTTCTCAATATGTTGTATGTCTCAGCATCAACTATCAAATTCCTTCTCCACCCTGATTATATCACAGCATTCCAAAAGAAGATAATGGTGCTCAGGTTCTCAGTCCTGTCAGCCTGGGACCCCATGCTCCCATGCAATAAGAATGCCACGGAGGCCGTGAAGGCACAGGTACTCCAATCTTTCCAAGCCCGGGTCCGGCAGTTGGCTGGCGATGCCACTGCGAAGAGGCCTGAGGTGTAGACCTTCTATAGAGCTTGGGCCACAGAACTCGGTCTCACTCTCCCCTCCTTCACCTCCCCATCAGCCAGCCTTGCTTTGAAGGTAGGTGGTACTGTGGCTGTAACTGGTAAGATGGCGATGGATTTGGAAGCCAAGGCTTCCTCTTCAGGTGCTCCCATGCTGTTAGCACTAATGCGCCCTACCTACAATGAGAGTCGGTTCCTCAATATATACAGACTACCCAGGACAAGTTCGATATGCTCAGTCAGTTGATTGGTCCTACCCTTGACATTCTTTTCATATGTGAAATGTGGCAAATTCCACTGTATCTCTCTCCACTCATTCATATGTCCTCTCCTCCAGCGTCACACAGGATCGTGGACTACCAAAATGGTGGGCTCGTGGTCCTTGTATCAAACCGTTTTGCCCCCCTTATTTCTGGGTCCTCCGCCGACCCCTTCCATATCCAGCTTGCATTCCAGAGCCTGACTTTGGTTGGGGTTTATGCCCCCCCCCCTCTTCCTATTGGTGGCTTCTGAGATCTTATATCTGGTCCCTTCCCAGATAAGGCACTCTTGATCGGTGACATCAACACCCGTTTCAGTGCTCGCCTTAGTGACGTCAACTCTGGTCCCCAGGATCAGAAGGATGTCGTCGATACCTCATTGATGACATGGTTGTTGAACCACCTGACCCTAGTGGCTGGCTCTACACATATTGACCATATATTTGCCACTGCATCTCTCTACACATCTCTCATCTGCTCCACCCCTCCTATTGCTACCAATCATCTCTCCCTCCTCACTGTCTCCTTTCCCTTCTCTCCCTCACTGGTTGCTGCCTTAGCTGGCATCTGCCATTACTCTGCGAGATATCTGACTGACCTGGTCATTCAAGCTCACCTTCAGGAATCAGCAGATATTATTTACGATACTGTTGTCAGGTCCATCTACTCTGTCCGAGACCATGTACCCAGCTTTCGCTCTGTGGAAGATTGCCAGTAGTTCATGGATTCTCTGGATGTCTGGTCTATAGTCAGTTTGTGAGGATATTCTTGGCTTGTATGATGCAAGAGAAATCAGGGCGGTGCCACTCCCTCGGTGGGACCTCCTTCACAGTGCATCTTCGGTCTCTGATACCATTCATGGGTTCAAGCAGACGTATCACTCTACCCCCCTTGCCTCCCTCCAATCTCATTCCCCGACTATACGATGTGATTGCCTTTTACACCACGATCTTTGGACAACCAGATGCCTCTCTTCGGCTTGACGACTCTGAGGACGTCTTCCCCCTTTGCATGGGTGCTCTTGGACTGCAGGGTTGGTTTGACCAGCTGGCAGTTTGGAGGGCTATCTGTAGCTACCCCCTCTCAAAGGCCTGTGGTACTGATTCCTTATATGTCCAAATCCTTCAGGTGATGGTGGGTGAGAATGATGCCCCTTGCAGCCTATCAAAAGCCTTGTCCTTCTTCTTCCAGATGTGCATGGTCTGGGGGCTCACTCTCCGCCACTGGAATTCCGCCATCATTTCCCCGATCCCTAAGAAGGAGGATTCATAGATGATTGATGGATTTCGCCCTATCACTCTGACTGAAATGTTTCGTAGACTCTTCGAGCAGTGTTTGGAAGGTTATGTCAAGAGCCGAAGTGGCCTGACAGAAATGTCATACTACCAAGGTGGCTTCCAAACCTGCTTCTCCTCCCTCTCCCATGTCTTGCTTTTACACGAGACGTGGGCCAAGGGATGGGGCCACCGTGTCTTTCTTGACCTCCGGCAGACATACAATTGAGTCCCCCTCAAGCTTATTCTTTCTCGTCTTGAGGCACGAGGTGCCGATGCAGCCCTCCTTAGCATTATCCAAAGCCTGTTCAATCACTATTCCTATCAAGTAATTATTAATGGCCTCATCACCCCTCCAGTCCCCACTGAGCATGGCCTCTTTCAGGGCTCCCTCCTCTCCCTCTGGCTCTTTGATGTCTTTATCGACCCTCTCACCACCTCCTTTGATAAATAATTTAAGGAGCATGACTTTCTCCTCGGGCTCTTCTTTACTGACAATATTGCTCTTACCCCCCACACTGCCATGGAAGGGCAAAGGATGATTGACTTTTGTGAGGATTGGCTTCTGGTGAATGGTATGGAACTCAATCCTAAGAAGTGTGATTATGTTGGCCCTGCTGACAGTACTGTGTAAATAGGAGGCGAACCTTGCCTGTGACCCCCCTCCTATGTGTACCTGGGCATGCTGTATACCAACAAAGGGTTTGACTTTATTGAGCTTGCATTGCAGAATGCGATAAAGGCAGAATGAACTCTTGGGTTCTGCTGTGCCCATGGTCCCCTCTGGTCACCAATGATCAAGTTGGCTATTGTATGGACATTTATTAGGCCACAGCTGGAATATGGCCTTCCCCTTCTACGAGCTTCCTGTCTGTCTACTACCATGGGGCTTCTGGTGTTGAAGTATCCCGAGAAGGTCTTTAATGATGCTGTTGCTTGGGCAGTTGGGTTTTCTGGCCGTCCCTTACTTGGTAGCTCGATTCTTGGCCTCCCTTCCTTCCTTCATTATATATCAGACCTCTGCTACATATTCCAAGCCCATCTGGATTGGTGTAGCAAGTCTGGCAACAACCTCATTGGCCCCCTTAGCAAGCGCTTTGTCACGCATCTCCCAGGTTCTATCATTGACAAGTTCTGGCATTGGACCTCTTGGCTTGACTTCCTCGACTGGTACTGGGACCTTCGTCCCCAGGTCCACAAGACTTGCCTGCTCCGCTCCTTCCTCCAGTCCTTCCTTCGGGATCAGTTGTTACAAGAATGGACCTCCTCCTCTCAGGCTCTCGTTTGGTATATTACCCCCAAAGGCTGTTTACAGTTGCAGTGCGCTGACCGCATCCTCTCCTTTCCCCCCTGGCTTGTGCATTCTATGCTTGCCTGGCGCTATAGCTACTTTGGCCAACCCCGCTCCTGCCCCTGTGGAGATAAGTTTCATCATGGCCATCTCTTCAGGTGCGGTCTTCTTAATGGTTCATATTCTATATTCCGAGGTTCTTCCAATTGAGATGAACAGCTCGATTGGTTTACCAATGACAAATGGCAAGACGAACTTCACGCCTACCCTCTTCATGCTCTTCACGAGACTGCCTATCATGCTATAGATACTATGTGTAATTCTAGTGGCCATCTCACAGTCAGGTTCTGCCTGACCAAGATTATGAAGATGCTTGAGTGATTGAGCGATCGCATATTTTCTTTACTCCTTTCTTCCCTCTCATTTGCTCTGGTTGGTTCCCCCATTATTGAGAGTACATTGAGTTATTTATCTCATATCAGTCATTTGGTGTTTGGTTGTCGATATGATTCTTGTGGTTGGTACCGAGTGAATGTATATTATATTTTAGCCCTCTTTCTTTGCTTTTTGCATTTTCTATCTTTTTGGCCATGACAAAATGGTTTTATCCAGCCTGTCCATAGGGTGGTCACCTCGCTGGCCTTTGTTTTGTACTTCTTAGCTAGTTGTTTACTTTGCTGGCCTTGTTTTGCTTTTCTCATCTTAGAAGTCTTGTCTTTTGTTGCTCTGATGTATCTTATCTTCTCTACAATGAATAAACTCTTACTTGAAGCCTAACTCAATAGCCTGGTCACCTCCCTTCGGTGGGAATTAGAACCTAAGCTAATGGTATTCCATGAGGACGATGGGCATTATCAGCTCACCAAAGTATGCCTAGAGCATACTGTTAGCGAATTCACTAACAAATTGCACAATATGTACATCGAGACTGTTTTGGCCCCAGAGAAAAAAGTAAGAGTGACTATACTGTGTGTCCACATTGATATGGTTTTTCAGCTGATCAAATTACTTTCTATCTGGCTTGATACTCACATCTCCTTGTCTCTAGATAAAGGAAAATGCATAGCCAACAAACAAGCTGAAGGTAATGGGCCCTGTAAAAGGGAAGGTCAAATCAAAAGCATCAGCAACAGCCACACCATACAAGAAGCTGCCCCCGAAAAAGGACTCACAAGGAGAGCCAGAGAAATCTGGTTCGAAAGACAAGAAACAGTAAGTTTCTGTAATGTTCTTAATCAGAATGTTTTTGTGAATAATATTTCTCACATCTCCAAAATCCTGAGTGATATCATTGATCTGTTGAACAAAGGTCTTAACTTCAAATTTTGCACACATCTTGATATTGAACAGACCCGCCAAAGCTGGCAATCTGTCTGTCAAGTCCTCGAAGGGGCAAAAGAACAAGGCTGAGACAAAGGCTTGATTACTCGAGCTAATTTCAGTCTTCGTGTTGTGGAGAGCAATTTTGTATACTATTTTGCCAAAGCAAATAAAATAAACCCTCATAACTGCTACTTGCGCACAATCAAACATCTATATGACTTTATATGAAATAATCAACTTATTGTTCATGAAGCTGATAAAGGACTTGGTCTTACACTTATGGATTATAATTGGTATGACTCACAAGTGCTGAGTCACCTTACTGACATGTTGATGTTTGTTGAGAAACCTTTCAACTCTGCTGAGGTAAATACATCTCTTATGTTATTAATTGATGAAGCCAAAAAACTTGACAAAAATGTCTCACATTCAGCCCTCAAACAGGTGAAGTCATGGCAAGCTTCCCTTGCAAAATGCAAGATTCCGGAATTCTATATTCTACCGAAACTTCATAAAAATCCTGTTAAGTCATGAGCCATCTCTCCAAACCATAGCTAGATTACTAGCGATGCTTCGAGAGCTGTAGATATCTATCTTAAACTATATATTTCTATGTGTCGAATGGTAGCTCCCAACTCCAAATACATAATTAATTGTGTTGAAGGAAAGTTCTTTTCTGGATCTATGATGTTACTAGCAGCAGATATCGAGTCAATGTATACCAACATTAATATCGACAAGTATCTACAGAAAATATTTGAGGTTCTTATGCGATTTGATCATTTCAAAGAACATACCCATGATATTACCTAAAGGTATTGTGCTTTGTGCTTAAGTTCATGTATATTCAATATGCTGGACATACCTATCAACAAATTTAAGGAATTGCAATGGGCACATCTTTGGCTCCTAATATAGTAAATCTCTTTATGATCTTTCATGAACTTAGGCTTGAGAACCAAGGGATCTTGCTGGAACTTTACTTCCGATTCATCGATGGCATCATTATCATTACGGACAAGAGTGATGAAGCTGCAAAGCATGTTATAATATCATTGGAAATGATAAGCTCAAGTTTGTACTTCACACAACATATAGCTGATGAAGTTATATTTTGCGATCTTAAAGCATATGTAAAGATGAATACTGATAAGACTCAGTCAATTCAGTTCCGAAATTATGATAAAGATATGAATCTTCATATATATTCTATACCGGATACATATTATCCATAAGTGTATATCGATGGATGGCTTAGAGGTGAGAATACTCACCTTATCTGGAACTCATCAGAATATGATAATTATGAAGTAGCGATCTCCGAATTCTTCTGTTTTTGGTACAACGTACCTTCAAACCGAATTGGATCATATACCTTTTGAGTCTTGAACCTTATCAAGACCACTCCCACATGCTCTCAGAGGATTCTTGTGCGAATAATGAAGAATCTGGTCCTAAGCTTAGTGAGATAAATGTTATACCTTACATGAACAATTACTCCAGTAACTATTACCATCGTCGTACATTGTCTTTGGCTACCAGGATGATGAATACTCTATCTCAACACTGTTCTATAAAGTACAGTCCAGTTATTTATTGCAGTCTCAACCTAAAGAAGCTGGTTGAGAAGCAGAACAAGAAGGTATTGTCTATGGTGGGCAAAACACCCCTGTAATAAACATGACTAGTCATGAAATATCACACTGCATATTTCCTTTTCCTGCACTGTGCAATATGTGCTTTATTCTAATCGGTAGCATGTACCTGACCTTAATCTTAAAAGAAAAATTGCTCAGTAATACAACTACAACTTAATTAAAATTTTATTTTAATGTAATTTGATCAGTGGATCAAAGTTACCTGATTGTGAAACCCAAGAAGTAATTCACTCTTATTCATGATTAAATTCATGTTACATTGTGTAAACAGTAACTAATTACTAAGTCCGAAGCAGATAAGTAAAAGATATTTAAGCAATAGTAAGTCTGATGAGAGATGTTCGAAAGATTTCTATGATCTAACATAGCTATTGCTCGACTCTGTCGATTTCTTGCACAAATCTTTGCTTAAACCCACACCCTTCACCCTAACCCTAACCCTAACCCTAACCCTAACCCTGTGGTCTAAAGGACCATCTACAGCTACCCACTCATGAAGGCCTATAGTACTGACTCCTTGCATATTCAGATTCTTCAGATGATAGCAGATAAGAAGGATACTCTCTGTAGTCTATCAAAAGTTCTGTTCTTCTTCTTCTAGTTGTGTATAGTCTCTCACTACTGGAATTCTCAACTATATTATTTTTTATATATTTATTTTATTATTTATAAATTCAATTTCGATTTTTTGAAATATAAATACATTTATTATTTAATATTATTTTTAAAAAAAATAAATTTCAAATAGTGCTCCCAAACTATCTAATTGAATTGAGAGTATTTCAAATCAAAGATTTTTTAATTCAAATTGAGTTTAAATTGGAAGTCAAACTTTGAAATATAATAACTTAATAAAAACATGTCTAAATTTGATATGTTTTAGCTTATTGGATAAGGCAAATGCAGTATAACAACAATCATTAAATTTGAACATATTTTTGTCATATTATTGTATTTCAAATATTTAGGTTTGAAATTGAGATCTGATTCAATTTAAAATTGAAAATCAAACTTTAGAAATAATAACTTGATAAAAACATATCTAAATTTGATATATTTCAGCTTGTTGGATTCACCTTAATAAGGCACATGCAGTACAATAAAGATCATTGGACTTATTCAATTTGGATATATTTTTGTCAAGTTGTTTAATTTTAAAAATTTAGTTTTGTAAATTGGAAGCTGATTTGAAGTCAAATTTTGAAATATAATAACTTGATGAAAATATATCCAAATTTGATGTAGTTTAGTTTGTTGAATTGGTCTTGATAAGATGAATCCAATATAATAAAGATCATTAAATTTGGATATATATTTGTCATGATATTGAATTTCAAAAATCTAGGTTTATAAATTAAAGTCTGATTTGAAGTCAAACTTTGATCTATTAAAAAAA
>RBNI01002195.1:0-19320 GCA_003990745.1 Jimgerdemannia flammicorona | reverse complement strand
TTTTTTATAGTTACTCAGACTTCTCCCTTTATTAAAATACTATCTATCATCTAAATAATACACAATGCCCAACCCTATCCAATCTCTCTAGGGGGGCCCCTCTCCCACCTCTACTCAATGAAAGACCACTTTGTCTAACACCATCTCCACCTACCTACCACTCTGTTCACAGATTCCTTCTACCAGGCGATGATGTTTACCACCCTGGGGACCTCATCCAGGAGACTCTCTTTCTCCACTCCTTTACATTCTCTCACTGGAACAAGTGTTGGCCTGGCTAAGAGGACAGCTGAATGGATTATAAATGGGTGAGATAGTTTGGAAGCTGGGGGCCTTTGCAGATGACATAGTGGTGGAGCTCAGCAGCATGGCAGATGTGGACATTTTAAGAGAAGGAATAGAACAGTATGAGGGGTTGGTAGGTACAAAGCTGAATTAGGGAAAGTGTGAAACCTTAGAGCTTAGTACAGGCTTAGGGGTAGTGGGGTTTGGACAAGTAGTGCCTACAGGGGAGGCAGTACAGTACTTAGGTATAGTTTTCAGTGTTCAGGATAGTTTTGCCAAGAGAGTGGTGGGGTTCAATGGTACAGAAATAGAAAGGTGTGCTGATAGGCTAGGCTGGTTGAAACTTCTCTCTGGTGGGGAGAGTAGTGGTCCTGAATGTATACTGGTTGCCAAAGTTGTAGTATCTGGGATACCACTTAGATTTTCCTAGGTGGGTGGTGCGGCAGCTCAAAAAGGCTATTGAAGGGTGGCTCTAGAGGTGTAGACAGCCACAGATTGGATGGGAAGCATTGGTGCTGCCAATTACTGATAGAGGTTTGGGGTTGATGGACTTTTGGTGAAGGTTGAAAGTGCTTAGGGGCTGGTGGGATCATCGATTAGTAGAGTTAGGGGAAGAATGTTGGGGCAGATTGGTGATAGACAATTGGAAGATCAGATTCTGCCCCCAGAGTGTGGAGAGGAAGGATTTGCGAGGGCTACTTCAAGTTGGATCAGTGGGGAGGATGAGGTTCAAAGGGTTCTGGTGGGGTATTGTTGAGGCCTGGCTTATGATGGAACTAACAGGGCTGGAGGTGGAGGCAATAGGGGAGGGGGCTGACCCCAAGCAGCAGTAGTAACAACTTGGACTACTCAGGGTAGGAGGGAAGGAGCTGAAGGACTATTCTCTGGTAGAGACTATGGAATTGGCCAGATCAGACCCTCTTGAGCAGTGGCCAGTAGGATGGCAGATAGCTGGTATTGGCGAGATGTGGGAATGGGGTCGAATTTGGAGATGGGTAGCTACTTTGAATAAGGTGGTGCCTCTCAGATATTGAGTAGTTTGGTGGTGGTTCCTGAGAAGAAATATAATATTGAACTATCAGATGGAATGGATGGTGGTCAATGGGTGCAGAGATTGTGAATGGTGTGCCAAGATCTCTAGAGAAGTGGTTCAGACCCTAGAGCATATCATAGAGGTCTGCCCAGGGGTGAAGGGTTATTGGCAGATGCTGGAGGAACATTGGGGCTCTGATAGAAGGAGGCTGGGAGATTCTGTCAGTATAGTTATCTGGAGGAGACTGGTGGGAGATGTTGGGGATATTTGGGAAGATGTTGGGCAGATCTTTGGCATATGGGTCTTATTGGCAGCACACTGGTGATGGGTCTTTGAAAGCGAATGTTAGATGGAAATTAGGGACCTGGTAGAGTGATGGTGCTGGCTTGTGAGAGAAGTAGTACAGGGTTGGTGGCACCAGGGGAGGTGGCAGGAGTTGGGGGCAGTAAAGAAGGTATAAGACATTGTATTGGAGAGTCAGGGTCATCTAGTACTAGGTGAGGGTGGGGTGCAGTGGAAAATTGGGGTGGGTTGATAGGACCTGTTAGGTTTATTTTGTTCTTATAGTGTGGAATAGGTAGTTGGTGGGATAAATTTGTGGTTTAATTCATATAGACTAGTGGAATAAAGTAGTCCAAGTGACTATAAAAAAAAAAAAAAAAAAAAAAAAAAAAAAAAAAAAAAAGCTATAGTAAAGACTACAGTGATCTAGACTTATACTCTACCAAGGTTATTACTTGGAAAATAGTCTATCCAATAGAGAAAAGGAAGAGACCTATAGGAAGGCCATCCAGGAATATTAGTAGAAGAATCATCCAAGAAGAAGATAAAGGACATGAAGAAGAGCAGGTAGAAACATCTCCTCAAACCCCCTCACCTTTTGTCCCCAAGACAAATGAGCTGCCACCAGAGGATGAAGAAATGGAATAAGAAGAACAGGAACCTCCTGCCCCAAAGACCAAGAAGAAGTACACCCCAAAGACTATGTTCAGAGATATCTACAATGAAGTCTGGCAGAAGATTCAAGAAGTCCAGATAGAAGTCCCACTCCTACAGTATCTGCAACTGATACCAGCTGAAGTCTGAAACAAATTGCTGAGAACCACTAGGTCTAGCACTGGCTGGATTCCAATCTCATAGTAAGAGCCCACTCCCACACCTATCTAGGCTGCAGAGAGATATGTCAGCACCCATTTACATAGTGACTTAGAGGATAAAAAGCAAAAATCCTTATAGACATAGGAGCAGCTGTCTGTGTCATAGCTAAGTAATTCCTGGATATCCTCCAATGGCCCATTGATAGACCATCCAATCTCAGCATCATTGTAGTAGATGGAGCCTGAACTCAACCCCTTAGAGAAGTATGAAACATCACTATCTCTCTTGGACACATTCAGTTCTCCATCCCAAAAGCTGTTATCACTAAAGCTGTCACCTATGATATGATCCTTGGTAGCAACTAGATGAAGGAAATGAATGCAGTTGTTGATATTGGTCAACAGGTACTCAAGTTTGACTACTGAGGCAAGAAGTACAGAGTTAAGATGACCAGCTATGAGCAATCAAAAAAGAAAAAGAAGGTTACTATCTAAGAAGAATATGCCAGTAGTGAAGAATCTACCATAGAAGAGGAAGAATAATCTGAAGATAGAATGATCTCAGGCTCAATCCTCAAATTAACCTAGTGGATGACAGACCAGAAGACAATGTGTGGGCCAAGAATACTGTTCCCATTATCATTGAAGCCATTGCAGGAGAGATCAAAGAATGCCCCATCTGCCTCAAGAGACACAAGTGCTCTGAGCACTCCTCCAAGATCATTAGGACAAGGAATTTTCCTGGCACCATCTGCTCAGAGTGCAGAAGGAAGAAGAAGAAATACAGACATATTCCAGAAACACCCACAGCTGAAGCTGTGAAGGTATAAGCAATTTGAGGCCAAGAATCATCTGAGAAAGAAGAGGTTCCTGACCAAGAAGTTTCTGACCAAGAATTTCCTGAATAAGAAGCACCTGAAGAAGAATAGGTCCCCAAACTCATTCCCTAGGATGACTCTTGCTGGACACCACCTGAAGATAATCACCCTTGGAATATAGAAGAAGGACTCAGTATAATTCCCATTATTCCTAAGAAAGAAACTCACTGAGAAAGGACATTTCAGCTAGGAAGATACCCACACCAGATGGTCTTCCACTCCCCCTGAGACTACTGCTGCCAGTGCCACTTACTAGACAAACAAGAGAGACAGAGACCCTAGAGACCAGAACCTCCAAGTATAGTTGTACAGTTAACTATCTTCTATGAAGTTATCACTAAGTTGCAAAGTAGATTCAGAGCACAATGTCTCTTCACCTGAACAGAAGTCTACCCCTTGTCTACTCTTCCCCCAACTTATAACTTTGATGGATATCAATTCCTAAGACAACAAGAGATCAACAATCAGGAATATCATTTTTGAGCAATGAGATATTATAATCTTGGAAGACACCTAGACTGCTAAGACTGCAGACATCAGAAGATTCACCTCAGCCATGATGTTGCAATCCACACCTTAAAGAGAGGAGATAACAGAGATCAGATTCAAAAAGGCCAAACAAAGAAGCCAGGAAGAAGGAGCCTCAAGATCTATGATTTAGAAGAAGACATCCTAGCCCTTATCAGACATGCCACCCACCAAGGATAGGCAGAAGATGCCACCAACGTCATGGAAGCCCTAGACCCTATAAGAAGAAGAGAAATCAATTATCTCTGAGACCCCTCTACTGGCACCAGATGGCCACACCTTAACCTCAAAGACTGGAGGCTCTCCGCTTGTAGAGCCTCAGCCCAAGAATAGCCTGAACTCAGCAAGGATGTTGCCCAGTATGTCTTGCTAAACCCCATGGCCAAACCCCTAACCAAAGCCCTCTCAGAAAATATAGGGTATAATCTTTACAGTCTGGAGGATGAATCCATCAAGCCTGGAAAAACATTCATGATCAGAATTGGACTAGCTATGTAGCCACCCCAAGGAGCTTATATCCAATTAACCTCAAGGTCTGAACTTGCCAGACAAGGAATAATCATAGAGGGAGGAACCATTGACCTAGGATATATAGGTGAAATCAAAGTCATCTTATACAACAGTAGTATAGAATGATATTGAATTATTAGAGGACAGAGGATTGTCCAAGTAGTCTTCATAAAGGTCAAGACCCCACAACTACAAGAAGTTTCTGAATTGACTGAAGGAATAAGACAAGCCAAAGGATTTGGAAGTTCAGATAAGAAGGAAGTACATCTTCTTCAGATCAACTACCTCAAGAGGAATGTTCCCCAGCAAGTGTACTGCCAACCAGTCAAGTTGTACAAGAATCTCATCCTGGAGCCTGGAGAACAAACCACCTTCGAAATATTTGCACCACCCAACTCCAGAAATCTCTTCTTTGAACTCAATGAAGATATCCCACACCTGGATATAGAAGGATACACCTTCTCTGACAAGATGAACTCAGTGTACTCCTGAGCAATTAACCAAAGTTGGGAAACCATCATCCTGCCAAAAGGAACCATCATAGGACACCTGGTACATTTTCTCAACTGAACTCAAAGGGAAGTTTATGAACTAAACTTATTGGGAAATAGAAAAAGGTCTCAGAAGAAAGGAAAGATCCCTCTGCGACCCAGGAGACAGTGAAGCCTTCCACCAACATTGGAGAAGATTGACACTTCAACAACAGCAACAACTAGTAGAACTCCTCAACAAATATCAAGATATCTTTACTACTAATTATGACAACCTGCTATACAACCCATCATATCACTACAGCATAAATATAGGAAATGCAACACCCATCTAGCAGAAATCCTATAGAATACCCCATCATATAAAAATATTTGAAAAGGAGTACATTCAAGAACTCTTAGACAATGGAGTCATCCGACCCTCTACCAGTCTCTGGGCCAGCCCTATACTTATTGTACCAAAGAAAAGAGGACGGAGACTCTGTGTAGATTACTGGAAACTCAATTCAGTCACTGAAAAGGATGCCTATCCTTTGCCCAGAATTGATGACCTTTTGGATCAGTTATAAGATACGAGATACTTCAGTAGTATGGACCTTTTGCAGGATTCTATGAGATCCTCACAGACCCTAAAGATATTCAAAAGCCACCTTCCTCACTCTAAAAAAACTGTTTGAATCCTCCAGATGCCTTTTGGACTTTGCAATATACCCCCCACCTTTCAGAAGATGATGAATTTAGTCTATGCCCCTTTGATCTACCACTGTCTGATTATATACATGTATGATTCCAATATCTATTCAGCAAATTTCGAAGAACACCTGCACCATCTAGAGGAATTCTTCAAGCTCACCTGTGAAAACCACCTGAGATTCAATTTAAAGAAATGCTACTTTGGGAAACAGAAACTTGAATTCCTTGGATTCATAGTTTCAAAGGAAGGAACTCATGCAGACCCAAAGAAAACTGAGAAGATCCACAACTGGCCAGTACCCAAGACTCTGAAGGAAATATTATTATTCCTGATGCTATTATCCTACTACAGAAGGTTTATCAAGGACTTTTCCCAAATTGCTGCCCCAATCTGAGTCCTTCTCAAGAAAGAAGTGCCATTCAAATAGACAGAATCACAAGAGAAAGCCTTCATAGAACTCAAGAACCACATGACTACAGCACCAGTCCTTGTGCATCCCAATCTATAGAAGCCATTCATCCTGTATCTGGATGCTTCTAAAGATGGCCTTGGAGCAGTTCTAGCCCAATAAGGACCTGACCAATAATACTATGTAATAGCTTATCCAAGCAGAGCTATCAATCAGCAGCAGATGAACAATAGTAGCACTAAACTGGAATGCCTTGCAGTCATATATACAGTCACTCTGTCAAGCATTATTTAATCAGAAAAAGGTTCTTCTTGATCACAGATCATGTAGCCCTCAAATAGCTATTCAACTGCAAGGAGCCTATCATAATCCTGGCCCACTGGATCCTTATTCTTCAGGATTACAAAATCACCATCATCCACAAAGCAGGGAAAGCTCACAATAATGTTTATGTGCTTATCTGCCAGCTCCAATGAACCGGAAGAAGGGTGTCCTGAGGAAATATACCCAAAGGAAGCTCCTCAGACCATCAAGGCACAAGAAGATCTCATATAAAAAAAATACCAGAAAGCCACTAAGGACAAGCAAACATAGAAGAAAAGTTGTGAACAATACACCAACATTGGCCCAAACTCAGAACCCAAGTTCAGAATATACTCAAGAAATGTGACATCTTTCAGAAGTACCAAGGAAGGAAGAACTACCAAGCACCACTGCAACCAATTGCACCACCAGACAATATCTTTCAGAGATGGAGAATTGATGTAATTGGACCTCTACCAGTTATACCATGAATAAATAAGTATATTCTTATATTTGTAGAATACCTGACCAAGTGGCCCAAGGCTTTCCCAATAGAAACCACAGATGCCTTAATCATTGTGAGCCTTCTTCATGAACTTACACTCAGATGTAAATCCCCAGAAGAGCTCATCTCTGACTGAGGCACAGAATTCATCAATAATATAATTATAAGTTATATCTAAATTCACAAGATCCACCTCAAATAAACCACATAATACTACCCCCAGACCAATGGTATGACAGAAAGAATGAATCAGACCATTAACAAAGAACTTGTCTGAGTCAATCCTACTAATTGAGACCTCTGCTTACCTGAGATCCTATGGGAAATTCAGAATACCCCTACTGCCTCCACTAAATAAAAGCCATTTGAATTGATGTTTGCCAAGAAAACCAGAACTGCTGACCATAAGAATCTCAGAGACCTCCTCAAGAAGGCAGAACAGTTACATAATCAAGCCTGAGCCCAGATTATCAAGGCCCAAGAAAGACAAAAGAAGTACTATAACCAGAAATAGAAGGATCAGAAGATCAAGATTGGAGATCAAGTACTAGGTTGGAGAAGTATGATTGAAATAAATTTTGCTGCCAAATTGGAGCCTAAATGGGAAGGACCTTATCTTATATACAATATCTGAAGAACTAGTATCTATTTAAGAAGCATGGATGGACCGACCCTCAGAACACTAGTGCACATCAACTGCCTTAAGATATACCTCTCCCATCATGAACCAGACTATTGATCAGCACCTCTAGATCCTTGTTCTGAGTTCATTCCAATCACTTACAGTTTTTCTTCTACAATTCCAACAAACCAATGGAAACCCCCTTCAGTGAATCCAGACCCATCAAGAGAACCTCACTTTGACCAGATGTTTACTGCAAGTCCACTAGCTGCAGGCCTACTATGCATTTGGAGAACAGTTGCAGAACCTCCCAGCAGCAGACCTGATCTATATTAGAAACTCCACTGGCCTCACCTGGAAAAACACCACTGCTGTAGACAGATTGTACACAATCTACAAATGAAATGTCCCAGCCTCAACACAAGCACAATTCCTTCTGAATGACATTCAGAATATGAACCCTGCCACCTACTGGAGCATCATCAACCATGTCGAAATCCTGTTTCCAGAGGAAAAGAAGAACCTGTTGAGTGGAGTAATTCTGATCCAAATGAAGACACCAGTTCAGATATTAATGCTGAAGATGCTTATGCATATTGGAATAATGACTAAAGGATTGTCTGAGAACAGACCATCCTTTAGAAGGGGCTGATGTGATGAGCAACAGAATTATACCACTGAAATTGTAAATTAGCCACATACTATATCTAGTGCACCAAGCAACCAAGACTGCTTTACTGTGCCAACCTGTATATTTAGCCAGAGATACCAGAAACAGTATGTTTACCTATACCCTCCAGGTATACCATACCCTCAAGGTACACCATACCCTCAAGGTACACTGTACCCTCAAGGAATACTTGCCATAGTTAGCAATCTATAGTTAGCAACATAGTAACCCAACTGTATAAAATATCCCAGAGACAAGAGTGAATAAACCTCAGTCCAAAAAGTTGAAGCAAACCAAAGAAGCCTCTAAAGATTGAGCATTGGTCCCTTTTCCCCACTCTGGTCCACTTTCCAATACAAAAATTGATTGGTACACTTGCCTGACTAAGCCTGAAGAATCCGAGTTTGTCGCCCAAGTTCAAGGAAGAACTTCACTGCTGTTTCCAAGTTATCCACATTCACAGAAAGCCTAAGAGAAAGCCACCTTGCTCAAGCCAGTTTCTGATGCAACTTTGCAGTGAATCTGTTCGCACAAATGAAGCCAGTCTTTGACGCACTTTGCCAAGAGACCCTTTCCCAAAAGCTGCCAGTTATATTTCCCAGTTGAAGCTGCCGATTCAGGAAGAATCCGCGCCATCCGAGTTATTTCACAGAAGCCCGCCAATTTAAGAAGAATCCGCGCCATCCGAGTTATTTCCCAGAAGCCCCCCGATTTAAGAAGAATCTGCGACATCCGAGTTATTTGAGATATCCATGCCACCCGAGTTATTATTCCCAGAACCCTGCCAATTCAGGAAGAATCTGCGACATCCGAGTTGTCCGAGCTACCCATGCCATCCGAGTTATTCGTTCGTTCTCAGTGAGCCGATTCAGAAGAACCCGCGACCTCTGAGTTATCCGAGTTATTAGTTTATTCCCGAAAATCCACCACCAGTATAATTCCCAGTAAGCTGCCATTTTAAGAAACCACCGCGCTACACAGAGATTGTCGTCCAGAAACTGCCTACTTTTGGAGATCGCCGTCACCCAAGAAGGAAACCGCTAAATTGCCAGATCGCACTGCATAAGGAACCACTCGCGCTACATGCGAAATTCTACCAATTCCCAATTGACCCAAGAAGGAAATCCATTCACACACAAATCGCCGCTACACCCAGAGAACCGTCCCAATAAGGAAATCACTCGCAGACATCCAGATTGACTATTATATCACTAAACACCCAGAACATTTTGTTGCTTTTAACAAAGTAACTGGGGGCTCAAGCCAAACTATATCAACTAATTTGCCTCCATTGAGCCAGGCATATTACAATATATATTTATATTATTTGAATTTTTAGTATTTTACAAAATATCAAATTGAAAGCATTATATGAGTTATAGTATATAGAATATATATTTTATTTATAAGGCCCTAATTTGAATTCACTATATGAATTGGACTCTGACAATGAGAGGTCTGAAATAAGAAATAGTAGTAAGTATATTTAGAGCAGATTCTGTTATGGAGTTTAGTAGTCAAGTAATCAAATTAGGTATCATAGATTAAAATTAAATAAACAAGTTTATATATCATCAGAGAGAGATAATATTAATATTATTTCTTATATACCTTTATATGCAATATGATCAAACTGACCTTGATAGAGAAGCTTGCATACTGCAATGTGAATAATCTGGTCAAGTGATTTGTGCAATGACTTTTTTTTTTTTTTTTTTTTTTTTTTTTTTATAGTTACTTGGACTTCTCTCTTTATTAATATACCCATCTATCTTCCAAATAATACACAGTACCCAACTCTATCTGATCCCCCCAGGGGGGCCCCTTCTCCCCACCCCCACTCAATAAAAGACCACTTTGTCTAACACTATCTCTACCCACCTGCCACTCTGTTCACAGATCCCCTCTATCAGACAATGACATTGCCCACCCTGGGGACCCCAACCCACCCACCACCCAGTCAGCAGATCACCCACCAACCCCTTCCACCTTAACAACTTCTCCTGTAAACCCATCTATTGCTCCTCCTCAAAAACAAAGAGCCAATGTCCAGTCAGTCCTACCCATACTGCTAAAACCCACCCTACAGTGAGCCAACCATTGCCCACCCCACCCACTAGCCGAGATTTCAAATTCTCCCAGTGATCTCTCTCACCATCCAGCCTCCTCTCCATACCCAGCCTATTCCCTACTGCTATCCAAAAATCCCCCAGAACCTCACACTCTCCCAGCCAATGTTCAGGCATCTGCACAAATCCCCCGACCTGCCCCACATCATAACACTCTTCACAATCCAATCGGCCACCTTCCACCAGTTTGTGCAATGACTTTGTTCATCATGTGACTAACTACACTTGGTGGCTTGGGTTGTGATTGATGACATCAGGCAAAAAAAAAAAAAACGATTTACAAATTCACAACAACGCCCCTACTAAATGAATCCCAACTCCTTTGACCATCAAAATTGCCAAGGCCTCTGAAAAGAACCTGACGATATGAAGCACTCATTAACGAAGACGTCATCCCCGCTAGTCAAGATGAGAGTATCGAGCCCTAACCTGACTTCCTATCATATCAATGCCACACACGAGATTGCCACCAGGCCCAAATACCTACGAAAGAATGACCACCTGAAAGCCTTTCAACGAATACCCCGCCAAGCAGCGCGGTAGCAGACACACATCCAGTTACTGTAGCACACTCATTATTTGGGAAACCTGCGACGACACCCCGGAATCAAACAAGAACAACGCTCTATACAGTAGCGACGTCATCGAATGACAATCAATATAATGCGCCGGTTTAGAAAGGCAGCCATCGAGGTCATTTCCCACCGCCAGGTAAGATATATCTATTCCAAGAAGAAGGCACTACTGACAGTTGGAACGACGAAAGCGATATCCACCAATTACACAAAGACGTTAGAATATGCCACTAGAAGATGACGTCCTAACGTAACAAACGGAACGTGCCGATATTCCACGCAATATGTGTACTAACGATGACAGCGTCAACGACCAATAGAGCATAATTGTCGACAATGAATATTACGGCAGTGCCCTTACGAAGTGTAACAACAAACCTAGGAACAATGTATCAACTGGAGAAGGCGAATATATATGGCAGTGTTAAGGGAAAGGTGAGCCAGATCCACGCTCTGCGGCTCCCCTCAAAGTCAAGGAAAAAATATATGGAGAAAATCATCATAGTGTATGTTTAATTTTTTTCGACCTTGATTGATTAATACGTCTCTCGTTTTTCGAATTACACCTACGGTACGTTTGGTACTCAACAGCTCTCTACTTTTCCCTTGGTACAGGAGCCAAGAAGGGACACAAACACCAAAGGATGCCTGTGATGCCGCTGGTGGCCCCGGCAGGTACTGCCTTTTGTATCTCAGATAATTTCCTCACTGATATTTCTTGGGATCTTGTATTCAATTTTCAATTACTCTGTTTCACTTATTCAACTCAGGTATACACTCGCCATTGCCCTTTAATCTCCAGGCAGAACAAAGCAACTAACTGGCAGAGAATCTCTTATCAAACTTTGTGTCATGGGATTCTTGAGTGCCGCCTAAACAGTCTCCGATCCACCGTCATGTTAGGATGAATCAACATCACACTACTTGTTACATCTTTCAAAATGCCACCAAAGTCGAACCTGAGCCCAAACTCGAGGTATTTCCTTTGGAAATCCTTTCGATGTGCGTACATTAATTGTTATTTCTCCTGGCTGGTGCTTGTTTCTGACTTGCACCTCGTCGCCATCACTTTTAGCCTCAAGCACTTCCAGCTCCTAAGGTAATTTTTGGCCCGTTAAAAAAAAAAAAAAAAAAAAAAGGATTCTTTGGCATACATCTAGCCAATGTTATTCCCTAACTTCCATCCTCAAATGTTCACTTCCTGTATTCCTTCTATCCATCGATGTAAAAGTGCCAATACATTAAAATACACACCAATACAAGGTATGCCATCTTCAATATCATATGAATTGATTCGTCTCAACCTATCTAAAGCATTGACATATTATAGGAGGTCTTTGCGGAACCACTTGCCAGCAACGGAAAGTGATAGGAACAGCAAATATGAGGAGATAGATCTTGAAAGTTGCAGCATCTGCCATTGTAAACATACCATCGAATCTTGGTCGACAGGTTCACGGAAATAGGCGTTTTACTTGTGCGATCCTCGCTCATGGCCAGCGCGACTTTGCTATCCCAACTGTTAGATCAAAACCTCCTAAAAAACAAACATCTCCACATCATTAGATACAATTAGCATCGATACCAAAATAACCATCATCAACAACAATTTTTCACACTCGCTTCTCACTCGAACCATGCCAACCTCGAAACTCTGAGCACCTCGCGAGCTGGCGAACTCCCAGGAACCGTCTATGGCGTTGTCCTTATCCAAAAAATCGACCTCGGGTAAGCGAGACCATCCTGATCCAGTTGACGGCCATGGAAATCGCAAACGCCATCGCACCGACCAACGCTATAATCAGCACATCACGAAAATCGCAAACACCGAAGCACAGACCAACACACTAATCAACACATGACGGAAATCGCAAACACCGAAGCACCGATCAACATATTAACCGGCACACTATGGAAATTGCCAACACCGAAGCACCGATAAACTGTGCGGAGCTCATGTACGATGACTCTCTTGATCTGTTGGATCCGTCGGACACAGACAGAACCCTGGCTCCACAGCCTGTCTGAGACGGAACCCAAATCCTCTATCTTACTCTCTGTTCCTCAAGATAATCGGCACCTTACCGGACATCTGTCACCTATGCCAAAAATTGGAGTTCATTGACATACGCAATCCAATGAACACCGCCCGGTGCCTTGCTCGTCTCCCATACGATGTCCTCCGCAACATAAGCGCGGAAATGCTCATCAACTTCTATTTAAAATTCGCTGGACTCCTTTCGAGGTTTGGATCTGGGCGCTGGAGGCCTCAATGAGGAGCGACGACCTTCTCAAATGCCGACATTATGTATCTGGTTAGCAAGAGTTCCCTATAGCTTCATAGCCTCGAAGACCAGATCTGGCAGAGTAATCCCGAATAACTTGTCGTTTTGCCGACGAAATTGTGTATTGGGATTAATTCAGCCGGGGAAGTCCAATTGGGAAACCACAATCAAGAAGGGAAGCCGGGAGGCCAGAGAGTGCTACAGGAGCGGCTTGGCGAGAAGGCACTGTCATCTTTGATGAACTTTGAGCCTGTCAAGCCCAGATGAAAGGAAGCCATGATGTCAAGCAATTCGCTGAAAGGGGCGTCTTAATAAGACTTGTTGCTGTAGGGTCGAAGAGCGGACGATTGCTGGCAGAAACTGTGGAAGACTGGACAGACAACTGCTGAAGGTTCTATTAAATCTCTTGCGCTTGTTCCTCCTTGTGGGTGGGAATGGCTCGTTAATTCAGCAGTCTGTATTCCATCCTACAATTCATTACCATAAATTGTATGGTAAGTAAACTTAGGATGAATTTTACATATATAGTGGCCCATCGTGCAGTTCATCTACCACTTTGCTATCTGCTAAGATCTCTACCTCACTCCACCATGTTCTCTCCATTGTCTCTCCGTTCCGATCTCTCCTCTGATGCCGATGACCTGCTCCATACCGAACACAAAAAAGGACGAGCACACCATCACCACCCCAATCACTACCAAAAGAAAAAAAAGTTGAGTTTATTTACAAAACGAACCTAGTAATACTGCCAGCTGCCTCGCCCGTCTCAGGAAGATTAGAGGGTCAACTGCTGGAGATTCTATACATTCGACATGAACTTTCTGGCGTTTACTCCTCCTTGTGGGTGGGAATGACTTGTGATTGCAAGAGTTCGGTTTCCATCCTACAATTCGTAGCTATAATTTGTACGGTAAGTAAACTTAGGAGGAATGGTATATGGTGGCCCATCGTGCAGTTCATCCAACTATTTACTATCTGTTAAGTTATATATCTCTCTCTATCATCCCATTAATACTGCTCGGTGCCACGCTCATCTCCCCTTCGATGTTCTCCGCGACGTAAGCGCTAATATGCATATCAAATTTTACAGGAAATTCGCTGGAGACCTCCCGGCTTCTTTTGAGGTTGGGCTCTGGGCAATGGAGGCGCAATGGGGTGTAACGACCTTCTCCGACGCCGAAATATTGCCTTTGGTGAGGAAGAGTGCCCAATGGCTTCACAGCCTCGAAGACCAGATCCGGCGGAATGATCCCGAAAAATTTATCGTTTTGCCGACGAAATTATGTATCGGGATTAATTCTGCCGGTGAAGTCCATTTGGGCACTGCAACCATCAAGAAGGGGAAGGCCGGACGCCTGAAAGAGGAGCAGGAGCAGCTTGACGACAAGGCGAGAGACTGGCGCAGGGCGCTTTCAAATCTAGTGGATTTCGAGGTTGTAGCGGCAAAACAACGAGCAGGCCACCCAGTCGAACAATGCGCTGAACGTAGCGTGTTGATAAGGCTTGTTGCGACTGGGTTGGAGGGCGGGAATTCTATGGCGGATATTGAGGAAGAGTGGAGGGGCAATTGCTGGAGGTTCTACACATTCGGTGTGGATCTCTAGTGTTTGCTCCTCGATGTGGGTTAGAACGACTCGTGAATCAAGGAGTTTGTTTTTCACCCTACATAATTTGTATGGTAAGTAAACTTAGGAGGATTGGTACTTTATAGCCTGTCGTGCATTTCATATTTTTACTATTGGCTTAGATCTCTATATCTCTCCACAATGACCTCTCCAGCACGACCACTCTGTTGCGATCTCTTTGTAGATGAGAACTCTGATGAGCGTGCTCCTCTTTGTTCTTTTGAAAACAATCCTTTTATTTAGTTTTGCACTCTTTCAATATTAGTAAGTTTAATATAATGTCACTCTTGAGAGATATATAAGTGTCACAAATTATTTTATTCATCCTCCTTCAAATACATAAGTTTTATACGTATTATTTCTTCACCAATCTGACATTTATCTATATATACGTATTGTGACGAGCAAATAACCAGATGACGCGAACCAGATGACGCGAACCAGATGACGCGAACCAGATGACGCGAACCCCCACACAGCATAGTTACCTACATAGGTACCCAACTATATCACCACCTGTATAAATAGTCTGACCTACCCAAACAGTATGTTTATCTGTGTCCTGCAGACACACTCATGTCCCTGTGGACATACTCATGTCCTGTGGACACACCTGTACCCAGTAGACACACCCAAACATTACCAAGAGTGGTAAATCTATACTTAGCCAGATAGCAACCAGATAGCAACCATCTTGTATAAAATACCCCAGAGACAAGAGTGAATAAACCTCAGTCTGAAATACAAACCAAAGCAACAGACAAGTCTGCCTACTATACTTTGAGGAATAGGGCCAAGAGCCACTTGATCCAAGGAAAGGATTGCAACACTTAGGAGAAATGCCTGCTCTAAAGCCACTACTAGGAGATTGTGAGCTTGGTTCCCATTTTCCACTCTGGTCCACTTTCTGATACAAAGCCTGAGATTTGCTCTCAAGTTTGAGTGAAGAACTTCGCCGCTATTTGAAGAGAAATCCGTCATATATTTGGTACGCTTGCCAGACAAGCCCGAAGCCCGCCAGTTCAGGAAGAATCCCACCATCAGAGTTACGAGTTATCCGCCAAATCGAGTTCACCGCCAACCGAGTCATTCAAGCAACTCGCCGCCTATTAAGGAATACCACCAAAACCGCCTAATACGGAATACCGTCAAGATCGTCACGCAGAAATTGCATACTTTTGGAGGTCGTCCGCCACTCAAGAAGGAAACCGCTAAATTACCAGACTGTCATGCATAAGGAAATCGCCACGCTACACAGAGATCGCCCGCCACTCAAGAAGGAAACTGCTAAATTACCAGATCGTCCTGCATAAGGAAACCCGCTCGTGCTACACAAACCGTCCGCGCTACCCAAATCACCTATACACCCAAGAACCGTCGCAATAAGGAAATCGCCGAATCGACTGCTGTAACCAGATTTGAATATTATACCACTAAACAACAACAAGGACCTCAGGAATTATAGAACATTTTGTTGCTTTTGACAAAATAATGGAGGCTCAAGCCAAACTACACCCACCCCCAACCTCGTAATTTGCCTCTATTGAGCCAGCATGTTACATTTGGGGGCTCAACTGGGAAGATTTCAAAAATCTCCAAGAAACTCCAGTTTTTTTAATCAGCATGACATTTCAGCTCACAGAACTCAACATTCAAACTGGATACCAACAATACATTTGACCCAACACCAGTCTCAGCTACAACAGGAAACAGAATTATCAGCAGTGTTTGGATATGAAGAGAAGTAATAACCTCCAGACTTGTGGGCTATCCACCCCCTAAAGAATTACAGCTAGAGGATTCTCAAGAAGAACCTAGTACAGCACAAAACCTATTATAGATCCACAACTTACCAATACTTCAGAAGAGTCCACAGACTGAGCATATAAACAGCTATCACAACCAACTAAAGCAGAACAGCCAGATAATCTTAACAATCTTCTGGATACCTTGATACAAGATTTCAACAATCATATCAGCAGAAATCCTCTAAGAATCCCCCCCATTGATCCACTGCAAGACCAGCAGATGCACAATCAGAAGTTAAACTAAGAACCCCAGTCTCAAGACTACTAAGTCCAGCCAGACCACCCTCAAGACTAGCAACCCCATCAACTGATCACCCAAGCCCTACAAGCTCAGACAATTCATCAGAAACTGAATCAAATCAAAATATAAACTTGAAGAATGTGATAATAAAATGACTATTCTAATATCAATATTTGAAGAATACCTAGAAGAGGATCTCAGAGAATTCTTTGATACAATTGAAGAAATTGTTACCTTAAAGAATTTGACAAGTCAGAAAAAGATAGCCAGCTTTAGAGTCCAATAGCTAAGGGAATATTCACCTAAGCAAAAGATGATCCCAACTCAGACCTAGGAATTGCCCTGACAAACACAATAAACTGAACAGAAGACTCTTAAACCATTTATCACTAGTTAGTCAAAAAGTATACAGAAAATGAGACTCACTATAAGGTCTAAGAATCTATTATGAGAATGAAGATAAATTTTAGAGAATTACCTAGAGCATTCTTTATAAGAATTCAGAAGAGAATACATGCTATTGAATTCAATTCTACTAACCAGAACATCATTAGTCTAATGATCTTCATAAATGGAATCCCTTCTAACATTGCTCAGTTTGTTTATATCCTAGATATCAAAATATCAGAAGAACAAGTCAATGCAGCCCAAGGCTACTTTGATATCAATTAAGAAACTATCTGAACTAAGTATAATAAGAAGGATGATAAAGAAGACCTTCTGGTCAAGAGTCTGTAAGGACTCCTCCAAGGACAAGAGAAGTCAGAAGAAGGAAAGTCAACTAAGGAATAGAAGAAAGAAAGAAACAAAATCCAAGATCTCAACCTCAAGTTAGAACAATTGGTTAGATAAATCAAAAAACTCACTATATGTAAAAATTAGAGCTATCTACAGAACAATATAAGGTATATACTATGAAGGAACCAAGTCTATCTATCTAGAGATAAAAGGAACTATTAACCTCAAGAAGAAAGAAGATACCCCATCTGAGATAGAGCTCAAGTTCAATACTTCTAATATAGACAGTTTGGACACTATGCTACAGAATGTAATATATAATAGAAAAAGTGATCAAAGGGATACAGAACTTATGAATAGAAAGAATGAAACTCAGTATAAAAAGACTAATGTCTACTCTGTTAAAGATAAGCAATAGTGAAGACTTTCTTAAACATATACCTGAACAAGGTCATCACTAGAAAAACAGTCTATCTAGCTGAAAAAAGGAAGAGATCAGTAGAAAGATCATCTAGAACTACCAGCAGAAGAATTATTCAAGAAAAGGATGAAAGAGATAAAGAGGAGCAAGTTGATATATCCTTCTGATCTCTCTTATCTTTTATTTCCAAAACATATGAACCACTATCAGAGGATAAAGAAATGGAGCAAAAAGAACAAAAGCCTACAATTCCAAAGCTCAAGAAGAACTACACCCCAAAGATCATCTCTAGAGATATCTACAATAAAGCCTGGCAAATAATTCAAGAAGCCAAAATGAAAGTTCTCCTCCTGCAGTTTCTATAACTAATATCCGCTAGAGTTCAAAATAAATTATTGAAAACTACTAGGTTCAGTACTAACTTAGTCCTAATCTCATAGCAAGAATCAGTATTAACTACTATTTAGACTGTAGAAAGATATATCAGTATATATATATCTATATAGAGATATTGGAGAACAAAAGGTAAAAATTCCCAATGAGACAAGAGTGACTATCTATATTATTGCTAAATAATTCTTAGATACCCTCTAGTAGTCCATTGATAGACTATCCAAACTCAGTATTATAGTAGTAGATGGAGTTCAAACTCACCCCTTGGAGAAGTACAAAACATCACTATCTCCCTGGGACACATTTGGTTTTTCATTCTTAAAGTTGTTATCATCAAAGCTATCACCTATAATATAATTCTTAGCAATAACTGGATAAAGTAAATGAATATAGTCATTGACATTGGCCAACAGATACTCAAATTCGACCACAGAGAAAAGAAGTACAGAATCAAGATGACCAGCTATAAGCAATCAAAGAAAAAGGAGAAGGTTACTATCTAGAAAAAGTATACTAGCAGAAAAGAATCTATTATAGAAGTAGAAGAAGAATCTAAGGATAGCAATAATTTCAGACTCAACTTACAAATCAACATAGTAGATAATAGGCCAGAAGATAATATATATTACAATTAGAGTCATTGTAGGACAAATCCAAGAATGTCCCACTTATCTCAAAAGATACAAATACTCTGAACACTCCTTCAAGATCATTTGAATAAGAAATTCACCTTATATAGTCTGCTCTAAGTGTAGAAGAAGAAAGAAGAAATACAACTAAACTTTGAAAATACATACAACTGAAGCTGCAGAAGTACAAGCAATCTGCTGTCAAGAAACCTCTAAAGAAAAAACCCCTAAACAAGAAGTTCCTGAACAAGAGGAGCTCTTTGAACTTATTTTCTAAGATGATTCTCAGTAGACACTATAAGAAGATGATAACTCTTGGAATACTAAAGAAGGATCAAGCATAGTTACAATTATCTGAAGATAAGAAATATACCAGAAAAGAGTCTTTTTTTTTTTTTTTTTTTTTTTTTTTTTTTTTTTTTTTTTTTTTTTTTTTTTTTTTTTTTTTTTT
>RBNI01002194.1:0-19323 GCA_003990745.1 Jimgerdemannia flammicorona | reverse complement strand
TTTTTTTTTTTTTTTTTTATAGTCACTTGGACTCCCTTTATTAACTGGCATCTATAGTAATATTGATACAGCCTAAGCCCTCAACCTATCCCACAAGGATCCCCTCCCTCTCTAGTTCTGGCAAATGACACTCTATCTACCTTCACTATAACTCTTCCACTACTCTTCTCTATAATCCTCCTTACTAGTTCCTTATGTCCCCTCCCCTTGGGGCCTCAACCAATCCACTATGCCTTGAAGAGCTTGAGCATCAGCTCCTCCCACCTCACTACCCTCAGTCTCACTAGCTGCTGGGAGCCCACCTCAAAGATATTTCACCAGTATTCCATGAGCCCCACCTATATTGTAACAGCCCAACCAACCATCAGCCACTCATTCCCCACCCCCCCCACCAGCCTTGACTGCAGTGCTGCCCACTGCCCACCTATCTCAGGGTCAGGTGCTGACACTCCCAACCTCTTCCCAACTACCTTCCAAAAATTCTCCATACTCTTGCACTCTCCCAGCCAATGTTCAGGAGTCTGTACCACTCCTCCCTCCTGCCCTACATTATAGTACTCCTCACAATCAAAGACCCCTCCATCCACCAGATGACCAGCCCTAAAGTTTAGCATCACATTTCGATGCAACAGCCTCCACCATGCTACCCAGAGTTTTGGTGGAAGCCACCTCGATACAACCTTGATCTATGACCAGACACCTGCCCAGTTCTACCTCTCTCCAATCCCAGCCCCCTGCCAGGTCTCTGGCCAAAGATCCTGCCCCAGAACCCTAAGGCACTCTATGCCCTCCTCTAAGCAGAAGTCCTCAACCAGATTCCCTCCCAACAAGAGCCTATCCCACCTCCATATTGCTGGACCCCAGTTCTTATCTCCTTCAGTACCCTGCTAATGGATCTCAATGTGATGGGCTCTATCGACCACTCCCCACTAGAATCCTTTGTATCTCATCCTCTGGCTACCATCCAAGGCCACCAAGGACAGTAGATCACCTGAGCCACCCCTTGGCAACACCCTTGTCTCCTACAAATGCTGCATAAGGGACACCCATTCTCCTCCTCTCAACTCACTGGCCCTCTTCATCCACCATGCTCTCAAGCAGAGTAGCCTCTTGAGAAAGTCCACCAGGCCAAGTCCTCTGTGATCCACAGGAAGTGCTAGTACCTCCCAACCAATCTGATTCTGGCGTCCAGCCCAGAGCTAAGAGTGGGCTATCTTGAGAAGCTTTTTAACCACCCACTTAGGAAAGTCCAAATGGTAGCCCAGATACCAAAGCTTTGGCATCCAGTACACATTCAGAACAGTTACCCTTCCTGCCAGTGACACCTGTCTACCACCCCAACTTGTCAGTACTTTCTCCCATTCTACCAGCTTATACTCCCACCACTCCTTGGGAAGTAAAGAGCCATATACTGAGAAATAGATACCCAAGTACCATACCACTCCTCCAGCTGAGACAATTGTTCCAATGACGTCCCCACCTATGACTCCTTCCCCAAGGACCATTGTCTCACACTTGTGCCAGTTGAGTTTCGCCCCAGAACACCTCTCATACCACTCAACTGTCTCCTTGAGCATAGCCACATCTATTACCGAGTCCAACCCAACCACCATATCATCTGCAAAGGCCCCCACCTTCCAATTGATGCCCAAGATATTCAGTCCACCAACTCTGTGCCGAATCCTATCCAACAAAGGCTCCAGGGTGAAGGCATAAAGGATAGATGACAGCGGATCACCCTGAGGCACCCCCCTCTCTAAGGGGAAAGAAGCCCCCCTGTGTCCATTTGTCAGAATCGCAGCCCTACTCCCTTCCAGTAATCTAATAAGTGACCAACAAATGCCCACTGATACCCCAATGCACTCCAGTACCTTCTCTAACCATACTCTCTAAACCCTATCATAGGTCTTCTTCTGGTTCAGGAAGACCAAGCAGCCATCCACCCCTGTAGCTCGAGCACCTTCAATGACACCATGAACTCATGCCATGTCATCCCGGATGAGTTGGCCCCCCACAAAGCCTCACTGCTCCTTCCCTAGCACCTGGTGAGCCACACCCTGTAGCCTCGCCACCAGGATTTTGGTGACCAGCTTGCAGTCCATATCCAGCAGCATAATTGGCCTCCAGTTCTTCCAGTCCTCCTTATGCCCTTTGTCCTTGTACAGCAGGGACACCAGCCCCAACTGCTGCCCTCCAATCCACTTCCCAGTACTGATGACTGCATCACACATCAGCAACATCTCCTCCAGTGCCTCCTCTATGGATGCCATATGTTTCCAAAAGTCCCAAGGCAAACCATCCTCCCCAGGTGCCATTCTCAGAGTTGTTGATACCAGAACTTGAAGGATCTCCTCTCCCAAAACTGGTTGGCCAAGATCCCCCAACCCTGTTGCAGGATTCAGGTACCACTCTTCCAGATGCTGCTCAATGTCCTGTGCCACCTCCCCTCCCTCCTCTTCACTCCAGAGGTTACTCCAGCAGGTACTCAGCTGGCCAAGGATCCCCTGCACATCTAATACTATCTCTCTCTCATCATTAAGGACTCCTTCCCATCAGTGTCTTGCTCCCCTAGCATGAAGGAGATGGGACAAAAACCTTGTGGACCTTTCCCCTTCTTCCAATCTCTGCCACCGTAGCCTTGCCGCCATGGCCTGAGCCTGCACTGCTTCCTCCTTCCTCAACAAATCCTGCAGCTCCACTACTTCCAGCTTAGCCTACTTAGCCTTCCAGTCCAATACCTCCTCCTCCTTTAGTAGCCCAGCCCAATTCAGAAGTAGTCTTTCTAATCTCCTAGATGCCCATTGGACTTGTCTCCTCCGCTGAGCACCTTGCTCCTTCCCCACTTCCCCCCAGTACCTCTGAGCTTCGGATTTCAGTCTATACCACCTATCTCCAATCCTTATCCTGGCTCTCCTCCAATTATTAACCTTGGATCATACCACCACTACCCACATATTCCACAGGTCCATCTCATCCAGTAGTAAAGAGTTCAGATGCCAATGTCCTGGCCCCTCTTCGCTCCCTCCAAACCTCCTGCCTCCCTGAATACTCCAGTAATCTGACTAAGGGCACTACTCGACCTCCATTATCTCCCAAACTGTATTTTCCCAACACTCAGCAGTCAGAATCCAATCAATCCTAGTACCAAGTCCTCCCACCCAGTGAGTATATAGACGTCGATCCCCATCCTGAAGTCACATGGTATTCACCAGTGAGCTGAGTCTCTCCACCTCTTCCCAGTCCTCCAATCCCCCACTCCTTCCAGCTATACCCTGTCTCCCATCAGTTCTGTCCAGCCTACTCTCCCATACCATATTAAAATCACCCCCCAGACAATCCACCCCAGCCTCAACCAAGAGCCCAGAATCCTGCAGATCTCCAATCCACACCACTCGGATCCCCCTCTCAGCTGGGCAATAATAAGATCCCACCACAATTGAGTTCCATCCAGGCCTCTGCCATGTCCCCCACACTAATCTACTACTCCAATGTCCAGTGTCCGCAATGTCTCCTATCCCCTTCCTAACCAGGATTCCCACTTTACCCTGCCAAACTACCACCCTACCCCACTCTCTTGTCCATTCCAGGCCATCTTCCTCACCCTCACACCATACATCTTGAAGTAAGAAGAGATCCACCTCCAGTTTCTTCAGCTATCCAAAAATCATACATCACCTCCCAGTTCTCCTAAGCCCATTGACATTTATAGAAAAAATGTTGGTTGTATTAATCATAGCGAAGTATTTGAGAGTGTTAATATCTCCACATCTATAATTCCATGCTCACTTCCTCTCTAGCCAGATCCAGGTTATGTTCTGCTACAATCTTATCTTCCACATTTTGCTATTCATCCAGAGCTACCAACAATTCTGCACAGTCCTCACCATCCACCATCTCTATTGATGCCTGGTGCTTCTCGCACACCACCTGCCACTTTGCTAGTCCCTTCCACAGCCCCCACAGATAAGCTGCCCTTTCGTTGGCAATACTTAAGAGCATTACCTCCCTTGCCTTGGTAACCTCATACTCCTCTACCTCCAGAAGAGCTACCATTATCTCATCTCTCAACTTCCTCACAACCTCCTCTCCTCACAGCACTTGCCCCCAGAAGTCCTCACTGATCACCCAGAAATTGATCTCTCCCAGTTTCTCAGCTGCCACATTTTGCAGTGCTCTCAACAGCCACTTCTCCCTCCCAACTACCTCTGCTGCCTGCGCTAAATCTGCCTCTCTCTCCTTTCTCTCCTCAGTTTGCACAGACTCATCCCAACCATCCTCTGACACATTCTCCAACTCCCCCTCTCCTACCTCAGGAACACTATACTGGATCTGATTATTATCTGCCATCGCTATGTCCACTACCACCTCCTCCAGCCCCTGTCCCCCACTCTCCTTCATCTTCCCCCCTTGCTGCCCAGCCTCCGCCCAGATGCTAGCACTTGCTCCAGCACCCTCCTCTGTAGCCCTTGCCTTCTGACCCCCATCTAAACTGGCCAGCAAATCCTTCTGCAGCTGTCTCCCCTTTCCCTTCTCCCAGAGCACCTTGTCTATTTGCACCTTCTTGCCCTCAATCACCTCTACTACCATCCTAGCCTCATAAGCCCTCTAAGCCCTTTGCCTCTTCTCCACAGCCCCTGCCAAGTCCTCAAGCACCTCTAGCAGATCCTCCTCATCTTCCTCTGACCCCTTCACCCTCAATACCTTGCACTCCACTGGGCCCCACTTCAGTGCCACCAGTCAGTCCCTAGCCTTCTCGGTATTCTCCATCCCAAACAGCCTCAACTGGACATCCACATCTCCTGTCCTGAGCTCAGTCCCCTCCCATACCCTAAACCCAATGTCAACCACCTTGCTGTACTCCTTCACCACATCTGTGATCAGCTTCCTCACCTCCTCCTTCTTCACTGTTGGCATATCTGCAATCACCAGATGAATCACTTGGAGATCCCAATATATATACCTTGCCATTGGCACCGAAATTCCTCCAGCTACTACACCCTTCTCCACTGTCTCTAGTAGCAAACCCTCCTCTTCAAACCCTATCTCAACTGTCTCCAGCTTCTTCAAGAACTTAACTGAGGCTGCACCCTTCACCTTACTAGCCAGCAGCCCCAGTACCATCTTCACTGTCACCACCAAGCCACAGAAGCACAGTGTGATGGTGAATTCTGATCTAGACTTTTTGAGTAATGGGGCCACCACGAGACCCATCACACCATCAGCCAGGTCCCCAGGTCTCACACCACACCCCTGTCCAGATCTCCCATCAGCCATCACATCTGGATTTTTTTCCAGATTGCCTGTCACACCACCATCAGCAGTCACTGTCTCAGCCACTATACCTCCAGCCCCACTATGCTGACCCCCCAGTAGAGAGGTCTCCTTGCCACTTGTGATAGCAGATGCCTTCTCCAGCTCCAGCCAGCCATCTAGTCCAGTCACCTACTTTCCCATTCTGACTTTATCCATGAAGGTCATCCTTCCTCCCCCATGCAGCCTTGCACCTCCTCTGCCACTACCCCTGGCCCCACGTCCCCTCATTGAAGCACTTGGCATGCCAATACCAGCACCTTGACCCCCCCACATATATTGCCAGTCAAAGGCACTGGGGCCCCCCTGCCTAGTACGCTCACCAGAATGCATATTGCTCACCATGTTGATAACACCAATACTTGAAGACATTGTCAAAAGTGTTGTCTAAAGTTTATATAATCTGAATGTTACTGGAGAGAGTGCTGTTCTTCCAGATCCTTCCTTCAGATCTTGTATAAATATCCCCTTTGTTCTCATGAATAAAGTCTCAGAATATTTTCTCTCAGAAATCCTTTAAGAACACTTGAATCCTTAGTATCTCTTCGAGCTACTTAGGACCACCAGAACTAGTTGCTTCCTCATTTAGAAACTAGAACCATTACAAAAGATTATTAAATTTGAATGTATTTTTGTCAAGTTATTACATTTCAAAAATAGAGTTCAAATTGAATCTCAAATTAAATTAGACCTTTGATTCAATTTATTAAATTGAATTAGACATTTGATTCAATTAAATTGAATTAAATTTGAATTAAATTCAATTCTATTCAATTTATTAAGAGTACTAGTTAGTATGTATCTGCCATATTACAACTTAGTACCTATTAGTTAGTAATTTAAGATAAATCTCTTACTTTTAAGCTAAATTGTAAGAGGGTTACTTGTTAGGGTAACCATTATATAGTTCTGGAAGAGTTTTCTGAAAGTTCTGGATGTTCTAAAAAACTGTTTTCTTAAGGTCAAGATTAATTTCATATGAAGTATATCTTCTATGCTTATTGATTTCAAGATTGGGTTGATATCTCAACCAAAGTCCCTTTCTCAGACTAGTTCTAGATATTTAGGATTTTCCATATTTCAGGAAGTTCAAGAAACTAAGACCAGCTTAGTTGAATTGGCATACCACTACAGACAATACCCAATTAGGAGATTTCATGATAGGGTTAGGAGTGAGACCTAATAAAGTATAAGAGGGTTGCTTTTTAGGGTAACTATTACATAGTTCTGGAAGAGTTTTCTGGAAGTTCTGAATATTCTGGAAGACCATTTTCTTAAGGTCAAGATTAATTTCATATGGAGTACATTCTCTATGCTTATTGATTTCAAGATCGGGTTGATATCTCAACCAAAGTCCTTTTTCAGACTAGTTCTGGATGTTCAGGATTTTCTATATTTCGAGAAGTTTAAGAAACTAAGACCAGCTTAGTTGAATTGGTATATTGCTGCAGACAATACCCAATTAGGAAATTTCATAACAGAGTTAGGAGTGAGACCTAACAGGGAGTGGATTTACTTAAGAGTAGTTTGTGGATTATTAAATAGGTTTATTTGCTATTTATGATATTGCTATACTAGGAGTAGTTGTGTAAAGGGATATTGTGGAGAAGTATTCAGGAGTTATGTTCAGATTATTCAGGTCTGAGATTCTGAGGTCTGGGGGAGGGAGTATTTATACTAGTGAGGGGCTATCTGGACTATACTAAATATGGATGTAGCACTAAGTGCCTTACTGAGTTGAAATACAGTCATATAGTACAAGTATAATCTGACATATCAAGAGATCATCTGACTGCTGAGTCAGTTCACAGTCATGTCATATAAGACTAATCTAACTATACTATAACTGCTAAGCTATTTATAGGTTTAGACACTATCTGGATAGTCTTTGATAACATTATCATCAATTGCATCATCTCTGATGAAGTAGTTATCTAGGAAGAGTGGTTCGCAGATTACTTCTCCTTGTTTGCTGAGATAATAATATATTGGAACTTCATCACCATCCCACAGAATTACATTGTCTGTCTTGTATACTGAATAAGATGTTGGTGGGCAAAGGAGTGGTGCATTGTCTTCACTTTCATCAGATTCACTGTCTGTATACCTTCTATAGATTATAGCACAATGAGTCGTAAAATTGTAGTAAGCTAGTGGCTGTGGTTTATGTTACTCATACTCAGGTGGTAGAGTGGTTGGTTCAATCTCAAGAGTTGTCTGAAGGTACAGGTTGTGTTCTCTAGTCTCTTCATTATAGTTGAAGTAATCGGGAGTAAATATGGGTTAGTATTCATGTTAGTGGTCATTGTCCCAATAAGTCTCATATATGGTTATGAATTGTTGTAAGTTCATCAGCAAGGTTGGCAGTATGATCAGGGTTGGCAGGAATCCTTGGCTTGAGGTCATGTCAGTGTCAGAGAGATCATTGTCTTCTGCTTCATCTTTGTCAAATCAGATTATATGTATTATAGACATCCTTCATAGCATATCCAACTTGAGGCATTTGCAGGATATAGTCATCAGAGTGCAGGAAGGTTCTGTCTGTGGTCTGGATGTATTCAAGGTACTTGTGGTTGAGTTCTTGAATCATGTCATTGATTTGGCCATAGGATAGAGTAGCAATCATTTTGCTGGTGGTAACTTGGAGACAGAGAATAAAGGTGCTGTACTCATAAAAGAGTTCTCTGTGTTTGCGGGCGATGAGCTTCTGGTGTTGAGATATCTGAGTGATGTCTATATTATGGTAGTGTTTGATCATATCTTCTAGGAGGTGGCCAATCTGATAGTAGCTTGATATTTGTCTGATTTAGTGGGCTTCACTAAGTATATTCAGAGCATTCCATCAGGCTTCCATAAAGTAGAGAGATACTAGACTATGGATATTCATGAGGGGTAGAGGGGGTGTGGCTTGGTTGACAATGGTATTCCAAATGTCAGCATAGATGTAGTTGTAAATCTTGGTGGTTATATTTATATATATTCAGAAGTTGTAGTTATTGTTTGTTTTGGTTCTCTGTTTCGATGCATCTCAGAGCTCAGTATATATACATTTGGTCCTAATTGGTAAGATTCTGTTTATATAAATCTTATGTTTCATGACTTCATATTGACTCAGCTTTGTGCACTGTGACTTCGGTTTGACTCAGCTTCGTGATTGAGCAGGTAATTTCCAGATTTGTTTGGAGGTCATGTGTGATTTCAGTAGCTTGTTCAGAGTGTGATGTGTGATTTCAGTAACTTGGAGGTTGTGTGCTTATACAAAGAGTGGATTTACTTAAGAGTAGTTTGTGGGTTATTAAATAGGTTTATTCACTATTTATGATATTACTATACTAGAAGTAGTTATATAAAGGAATATTGTGAGAAAGTGTTTAGAAGTTATATTTGGATAGTTCAAGTCTTCAAGTCTTAGATTCTGAGATCTGGGAGAGAGGGTATTTATACTAGTGAGAGGCTATCTGGACTATGCTAAATATAGATGTAGCACTTTAGTACCTTACTGAGTCAGAATGTAGTCATGTAGTATAAGTGTAATCTGATATGTCAAGAGATCATCTGACTGCTGAGTTAGTTCACAGTCATGTCATATAAGGCTAATCTAACTATATTATAACTGCTAAGCTATCTATAGATTTAGATGCTATCTGGTTAGTCTTTGATGACATCACTATTGATGACATCACCTCTGACAAAGTCTGAGCAGTTTTCTAACTTCTGACATCATCAGTTTCAAAGGTATCATCACTTCTATCTCTTGTAAGATTAAGGCTATCCTTGGTAGTAGTGGTTGTATAAGGATAACAGGTCTTAGTTCTCTTTTTTTTTTGGACTGCTGGTGTATTTGTGAGGACTAACTATCCTTGTCTAGGGCAAGGGCTCTCAATATTATAGCTGGGGTTTTAAACCTCTCAGAAATGATATTTTCTATAATCCAAGACAATTTTTAGTAGTAATATCTGTCATATGGATGAGCTTGAGATTGGTTTCAATAATGTTGGCTTTCTTGGGTTCAGATGAAGTGTCTGTTATTCTTTAATAGAGGTGACACAGATAGAGCAAACAGAGTTATTCAAATGTATTTTATTTTTGCTAAGTAATGAGGTCTTGTATAGTTGCAGTGTATCTTGGTCTTGAGTTGATAAGTGTAGTTTATAAATCTTTGATAGATGAGATAGGGTTCTTCTTATCTTGGTTTGATTTTGGTACTTTCAGTTTCCTTTTGTAATAGTACAGTACATCAAACTAGTTATAGAGGTTCAGAGTTAGTCTTATAGTTATAATACTTCTTCTGGTATTCTTATATCTTAGTGGTAGGTTCTTATGCTTACTGGTATATTTTGTATAATCAGGTAATCTCTTCAGTAACTTGTTTTGTAGTCTCACATATGGTTTCCAAATTGGTTCTGAGGATAATATACAATTTTGGTGGCTTGGAGGTTATATACTTATATAAATAATAAATAACTACTACTACTTAAATATATATTCAAATTAAATCAAAATATCTAGATAAGATAGATATAAGACCACTAGTATTTTATAGATATCTCTGATGAATCAATTTTTTTTTTTTTTTTTTCAATGAGCACTAGACTCTTTTATTAACTAATCTATAATATATATACAGTCTTTATACTATACTGATAGTTATATCTAACCTCTCTCTATTCTACCCTAATACTTATGCTTTTCTCCTTACTCTCTCTCTAAAATATTACTAAGTTGCTGACTACTATAATCTATCTCCCACTCTTCTTATATATATATCCTTTTTACTAAACATCTATAGTGACCTTCCTGAAGACTTCATCCCTTCTATTAAATAGACAGAATATCTACCATTAACCTCTTTCATCTAGCCATTCTTTCTTCTAATAATATTATTATTTATTCTCAAATATATATTACTAGTATTTAGCCAACTCTATCTATAATACTAATATCTACTTAACTATAAGTTACTCATTACTAGTATATCCCACCAGTCTCTCTCTCAAATTATCCCACTTCTCTACATCTCTATCAACTTAATGCCCTACTCTAAGATGATCTTCAACTATCTTCCAGAAGTTACTAAGTATTATATACTCTCTTAACTAATATTCTAGAGTCTGCACCACTCCTCTTTTCTACTCAACATTGAAGTATTCTTCATATTCA
The DNA here is from genome assembly GCA_003990745.1 of Jimgerdemannia flammicorona. NCBI lineage: Eukaryota > Fungi > Mucoromycota > Endogonomycetes > Endogonales > Endogonaceae > Jimgerdemannia > Jimgerdemannia flammicorona. Next base: position 8,853 of record RBNI01002194.1, on the reverse strand, counting down.
AATACTCCATTATCTACTAAGTATCTAGATTTAAAGTTTAATATAATATTCTTTCTCAAGATATCTCCAAATAAGTTAATTTGAATTAAATTCAGATTTAATTTATTATATAACAGTTTGATTTAAATTTTAAATTCAAAACAATCCAAGCCAACTCAGATTAATTCAAATTACTTAATTCTTAATCTAAATCACTCAATTCAAATTACTCAATCTGAATCCTTCAATTTAAATTCTTCAATCTAAATCTACTATATAACTTATATATTGAATATATTTATATAAATATATATACAAATATATAGTATGTTCAAGCACTTATATCAACTGACTGTTCCTTTCTCTGCTATCTTACTGATCACAATGGTTTGGTAGGTAATCTTCTAAGTCTACTTTCCACAATTACTACCCTCTCTACCTTGGGTTGGTTTGCTATACCTGTTGCAGGGCAGTGGGAGAGAGGCAATGGTGATGAGTTGCTCTTTTATCAGTGTCCAATCAGTACTTTCTCCACTTTTTCATAAATTCTGGTACCTTCAGCTATATCTGGAGTACATTTATTTTGATGTAGTATCTTCTTCCTTTTACCATCACCAATAAGGTGTTGTCTTAGTTACTTAGGGAGTCAGCAAACCTTAGATATCAAGTGCCCAGTATAGATTACTTACAGGTCCTCAGTACCTGTAGTTGGGCTCTCTGGCTTTGGCAAGCTTCCTGGCTAGTAGAGTTCTGACATAGGTGACTGTTTTTCAGGTATTATTGAGATGAGAGGGGAGATGGCTGTCACAGATAGGAGAAAGGGTGATTATGGTGAACTAGTAGAGTACTAGACTGGGGGTGATCATCAGGGCTGGAGTAGGTGCTGCTTCAGTAGGGCCTTTTGATTGGTACAGAGTGGTTAGGTAGTAGGTATTACTCTCAGCTTCTTTTGGCAATTTGGTAGATTGGGCTCTGGTCATTGGGGGGGGTTGGGGGGCCTGAGGCTATCTATTTCAGGTGTCTTAGCTGTACTCAACTGGAACTGAGAGCTGATATGGCAATATGATCAAGGCCTGCAGACTTGAGTAGTGGGGTATTAGGGGTCTCCTCTTGTCTCATATATAAGTCCTTTACTCACCTTGACTAGAAGAATCAGGTCCTACCCACCATGATATACTTTGATAAGAGTTTTTTTTTACCTATCATTCTCCTTAGAGTGGTAGGGGCTATTCTATTTAGCTCAGGCATAACCTTGTACATATATTGGGGTCTTGGATATACACTTTCAGTTATTGACATATAGCTGGATTCTCTCTGATAATAGGAAGAGCATGGTGTACAGAATGAGATATGGGCCAACATAGGCCCTACTGTGCCTGGTATGGTCAAGCTACTGGACAATAGCTAGCCTAGATTAATGAAGGAGCAGTGCTTGATAGGTGGTGGGGGAGGGTTTTGGCCTAAATAGTCTAGGTTCTCTTCCAATAAAAATCTATAGGACTTTGAGTCTGTTAAATATATATATATATCAACTGACTAATTTTCAATAATTATAAGTACATAACCTCTAAGCCACTGAAATTGCACATTACTCTCAGAACAAATCTGGAAATTATATGCAAGATTATGAAGCTGAGTTAAACTAAAATCACAGATCACAAAGCTAAGTCAACTTAAAATTACAGAATACAAGATATACAGAAATGAAACCTTACTAATCAGAACTGAAAGCATATATACTAAATATATAGTATATCAAAATAAAGAACTACAACAAATCAAAATTATAACTATAACTTTTAAATATATATCCAGATATGACTACTGAAGTCTACAACTATACCCATGCTGATATTTGAAATACTATTATCAATTAAGCTATAGTACTCTATCTCTTATAAATATCTATAGCTTAGTATCTCTCTACTTTATAGAAGCTCAATAGAATATTTTGAATATATTTAGTAAAATCTACTAAATTAGACAAATCTCAAGCTACTACTAGATTGGCTGTCTCCTAGAAGATATAGTTAATCATCACTATAATACAGATATTACTAAAATATCTCAACATTAGAAACTCATTACCTATAAACACTGAGAACTCTTCTATAAGTATAGTACCTTTATCCTCCATTTCTAAGTTACTACTATCAAAATAATTGCTATTCTAACCTATGGTCAAATCAATGATATAGTATAAGAACTCAACTATAAATATATCAAGTATACCTAAATTATAGACAGATCCTTTTTATACTCAGATAATTATATCTTTTTTTTTTTTTTTTTTTTTTATAGTCACTTGGACTTGACCTTTATTACCCCCATCTATTCTATATAATACAATGAGCCCACCCCCTATCCAATCCCCCTAGGGGGGCCCCTCTCCCCTACCTCTTCTTGATGGAACACCACTCTATCGAATACAATTTCCACCCTCCCACTACTCTGTTCACATATCTTTGCCACTAAACCTCACTGCCACCCCCCTAAAGGGCCCCAACCTGTCCACCAATCAGTCATCAGATCCCCCAACATCTCCTCTCACCTTAAAACCTTCTCCTGCAGGCTCATCTGCCGCCCCTCCTCAAACACAAATAGCCAATGACTTGCCAGACCCACCCAAACTGCTAGCACCCACCTGACAGTGACCCAACTATCACCTACCCCCCCCACCAGCCGAGACCTCAAGTCCTCCCAGCAACCCCCTTCACCCACTGGCCTTCTCTCTACCCTCAGCCTATTCCCTATTTTAACCCAAAAGTCCCCTAAAACCTCACACTCTCCCAGCCAATGTTCTGGTGTCTACACTAAGCCCCCAGCTTGCTCTACATTGTAGTACTTCTCACAATCAAAACAGCTACCATCTACCAGATACCCAGTGCAGAAATTCAGCATAATGTTCCTCTACAGCATTTGCCACCATACCACCCAAAACTTGGGGGGAAGCCACTACTGCACCTCAGCACTCTAAGACCAAATACCAGCCCAGTCTCAATCCTCACTAATCCTGACTGCCTGCCAACCACTCAGCCAAAGGTTCTGGCTGAGACCCTGCTGATACTCCACTCTATCCCCAATATCAAAGGCAGCAAGTGGAGCCCTCCCCCAGAAGCAATCTATCCCCCCCTCATTGCCCTGTCAGCGCAGACCAATTCTGTATGCCCCATCAACCACTCCCCACCAAAAGCCCCTAAATCACAGCTGCCGAGTTCCATTGAGCCCTACTAAAGAGCGCAGATCTCCTGAGGACCCTCGGGGGGAGGTTCTCATCTCCCACACCTTCTGCAACAAAGGTACCCAACCCCCTCCCTGTAGTTCAGCCACTCTCTTCAACCACCAGGCCCACAAGCAGTGCAACCTCTTAGGGAAATCTACAAGGCTCAGACCTCTCCTATTCACCAGTGTTGCAAGAGTATCCCAACTAATCTGGGATCTCCTTCCTGCCCAAATCCAATCCCTCACCATCTTTATCAGCCTCTTCACCACCCAAGCTGGGAAGTCCAGGTGGTACACTACATACCACAGCTTGGGGAACTAGTATGTATTCAGAATCAACACTCACCCTGCTAGAGAGATATGGTGGCCTCCCCAACCTCAAAGGACCCCCCCCCAAATAGTCACCCTGCTCTCCCACCATGCTCAGGGCAGGACAGTATCATAAACAGAGAGAAATATGCCTAGATACTGCACCACCTCACCAGTAGGAACAATTGTTCCAATGATGTCCCCACCCACTAGTCTATTCCCTAGTACCATCGTCTCACACTTATGCCAGTTGAGCTTTGCCCCAGAGTGGACCTCATACCATTCCACCATCTCCTTAAGTGCCTTGACATCTGCTACCAACCCAAGGCCAACTACCATATCATCCGCAAAGGCCCCCACCTTCTATACTATGCTATAAATAGAGAGCCCCACTACCTTCTGGTGAATTCTATCCATTAATGGTTCCAATAAGAGGGCATAAAGAATAGGGGACAGGGGGTCTCCCTGAGGCACCCCTCTATATAAGGTAAATACTCAACCATGGTGGCCATTACACAACAATGCCACCTGACTGCTCTCAAGCAGGTTTACTATAGAAGCCTGAAATCCAGGAGGAACTCCAACACAATCCAATACCTTGCTCAGCCAAACCCACCAGACCCGGTCATAGGCCTTCTCTTGGTCCAAAAAGACCAACCATCTATCCAGATCACAAGCCCGGGCCCCTTCAATGACACCATATACCCAAGCAGTCCCATCTCTTATAAGTCTGCCTCCAACAAAGCCCTGCTGCTCCTCCCCCAGCACCTATTGGGCAACCTTCTGCAGCCTTGCAACAACCACCTTAGTAACCATCTTTCTGTCCATATCCAAAAGTATGATTGGTCACCAGTTCTTCCAGTCTTCTCTCCTCTCCTTGTCTTTGTACAATAGAGCCACCAGCCCGAGATCCTGCCCTCCAACCCACTCACCACTCTGAAGAACATGATCATAAAGAGTGGTCATCTCCTCCAAAATGCCGGAGACCTTAATCATCTTCTTCCAGAAGTCCCAAGGAAGACCATCCTCCCCTGGTGCTATCCCAGTTTTAGTTGCCACAAAGACACTCTGGACCTCCTCACCTCACACTGGCAAGGCCAAGTCATCCAGTCCATTCGCTTGTGGCAGCCTCCATTCCTCTAATGCATCATTAATAGCTGTCTCATCTACACACCCCTCATCCTCACTTTACAAACCCTGCCATCTCTCCTTCAAAACCCCTAGAATTTGTTGTGTGCCATGTACTATATCTCCATCAGCATCGAGAACTCCATCCCACTGATGTCTCACCCTCCTAGTACTGAGCAGATAGGTTAAATATCTGGTAGGCCACTCACTCTCCTCAAGCCCCTACCACTATAGCCTAGCAGCCATACCCCGCATATGCACCTTCTCCTCTTCTCTCAACACCTGTTGCAGTTCCAAGATCTCCAATTTAATCTGCGCTAACCTCCAATCCTCCACCCCATTGGCAGTAAGCAAACCTGCCCAGTTCAATTGCAATCTCCTCAGCCTGCTGGAAGCATACCTCATGTACTTTCTCCTCTATCTCCCAGCTTCTCTCCCAGCCTCTCCCCAAAAGACCCTTACAGCCTCTTTTAATCTCATCCACCGGACGTCCACTAACAACCCCTCACCCCTCTAGCGATAAACTTTTGCCTGAATGTCCTCTACCCACAAATCTCACAACACCTTCTCAGTCAGCAGAGAGGAGTTGAGGTGCCAATGTCCAGGTCCATCTCTACTTCCCCCTAACTGCCCCTGTCCCAACAGTCCCCAGTGATCAGACCATGGGCACCATTCCACCTCCAACACCTTCCAGACATCAGCACCCCAATATTCTGCCATCAGAATCCAGTCAATCCTTGTCCCCAAACTATTTACCCAATACATATAGACCCTGGAGTTACCCTATCACGTTCTACCCATATCCCCTAAGGAGCTCAGTCTCTCTACCTCTTCCCATGCATCCAGGCCACCACTTCTCCCTCCTGTACTCCTCCCACCATCAGTGTGGTCCAGATGCTGATCCCTAACCATATTAAAGTCTCCCCCAATCACATCGACCCCTTCTGCCAATAGAACACCCTCCTCCAGCAGCTCCTCGATCCATGCAATCCTCTCCCCCCTAACTGCAGGGCAGTAGCAAGAGCCAACCCTCACTGACTCTCACCCTGGCTGCTGCCAATCACCCCAGACCAAGCAGTCACCCCAGCTCCTGACTCCCTCCAATTCACCTCTACCCTTTCTCACCAGAATCACTACTTTTCCAAACCAAGCAGTAGTACCACCCCATTCCTTAGTCCACTTCACCCGATCATCCTCATCCTCACACCAAACATCCTGTAGTAAAAATAGATCAGCCTCCAAACCCTTGAGCCAAGTAAAAATGTTCTTACATCATCCCAAACCTCACAACCCATTCACATTCAAAGAGAAAATATTAGTTGTACTGTTTATAGGAATAATGTTAAAGGCAAATAGATCCCATCCTCTATAAGTCCACATTCCTCTCCTCCTGCACCAAGTCCAATTCACGTTCAGCAGCTAGTTCCCTTTCCCCAGCTTCCCATGCCTCCAACCCTCCCAGAAGTTTGACCATCACCTTGTCTTCCCTCTCCTCAAATTCCTCTTGATACTCCAGACAGACCTCCCTCCAGAGCTGCAATCCATGTCACTCAGCCCAGCAGTACATCACCTGCTCACCCGCAGCCACCACTAGCTCTGCCTTCCTCACCTCATCAACCTCGTATCCCTCCTCCTTTAAGAGAATCTCAAGAATCTCACCCTTTAGTGCCTCCACCACTCCCTCGCCATATAGAATCTACTCCCAGTGCTCCTCAGGCATAACCCGCAGATCCACTTCTCCCAACACATCAGCTGCAAGGTTATCCATCACCTTGCTCATCCATAGCAAGTTCCCAACCTCTTTCCCTCCTGGAGTCCCCAGCCATCCCGCATCCAACATTGTGATGTCAGCACCCACACTGACAGCCTCATCCCACTCCTCCTCAGAGACATCCACCAACTCATCCTCACCTACTGCTACCACCTGACCCCCTTTCACTACATCAGGGATCTCAAAACACACTCACTGAGCCCCCTCTATCAGCACATCCTCTGACATTCTTCTCTTCGCCGCCAGGCTCCTTCTGATCAGTGGGGGGGGGGGTGGAGTCCAATTCTGGCTCCCAGACCTCAAAGGTGCCATTAGCAAAAGGGTCCTTGCTCAGTACCTTCCTATCTTCTTCCTTTCCTACCTCTACCTCCCCTACCCCTTTACTAGTCCAGACACTATCTTTGACACCCCTAGACACCTCAGCCCCAACTGCCTTCTTCTTCACCACAACTATCATACTTGCCAGTAGCTCTCTCTGCCTCCTGTGCCCCTGCACCCACTCCCACTGCCCCTTGTCCATGTGGATATGCTTCCCCTCTACCACCTCCAGATGTGTCGACTCCTCATACATCTTCCAGGCCCTCACCCTCCTCTCCATAGCTCCACTCATCTCCTCCAATACCTTCAACAAATCCTCCTCCTCCTCCTCACTCCCCTTCACCCTCAACACCTTATAGATGAATGCCCCCCACATCAGCACTGAAGGCCAGTCACTCGCCTTCCCTATGGCCTCCCTTCCTGCCAGCCAAATCCTAACATCAATGTCACCTGTCCTGATCATTGTCCCCTCCCACACCTGAAAACTGATGTCCACCACATCACCATACTCAATCATCACCTCCTCCACCCTCTTTCTAGTCTCCTCCTTAGTCACTATGGGCACCCCCTTCACCAGAAGCTGTACCACCCTGGGGTCCCATCGTAAGCACCACACCATGGAGACCACCACCTCCCCAACCACAACTCTAGTCTTCAATGCCTCATCCAGCAGCCCGGCCTCCTCAAAGCCCACCTCAATCCCCTCTAGCCCTTTCAAGAACTTCACTGAAGCCGCCCCAGCCACCTGCTTTGAAACAAGTCCCAGAACTATTCTTGCCATCACCACCAAGCTCTGGAAGCACAAGGTTACCGCAAACTCCAAGATCAACTTCTTGAGTAATGGGGTCACCACCAGCCCCATTACACCATCTGCCAGGTCCCCCTTCTGCATCGAGAACCCCTGCTCCACCTGTCCATCAGCCATTACATCTCTTTTTTTTTCCTGATTTCCCATCACACTCTCATCAAAGTCACACCCCCAGCAACAGTACCATCAGCCTCTATACCTGCACTCCCAGCTGAAGCACTGCCCCCCCTCCCAAGGCTTGCCTTGCCCTTCCCTGCTGCATTACCAGCCCTACTACCTGCCAGCCACCCACTCTCCTTAACCTTGTCTGTGAAGCTTGGGAGACCAGAACTTCCCCCCTTACCACCAGACACTGGACCCCCTCCAGAGCCTTCTCCATTCTTCAGTCCTCCAAAGGCCCCCATCCCCAGACCATAATCCCTTCCCACCTGCTGCCAGTCAAAGGCCCTAGATCTACCTGACCTAGTATGTGCACCAGTATGATCATTACTTGCTATGTTGCTAGTTACCTTTCACCAAAACATTATCGAAAGTATTGCTTGAGTCTTGTATTACCTGAATGTTACCAGTGAAAGATGTGGATGCTCAGATAATTATATCTTACAAATGTCTTAAGTTGAATATACTATAAAGGATATCTATAATATAATCTAGTTCAATAATAATAAAGCAGAAGACAATAATCTCTCTGATACTAATATGATCTCTAGCTAAGGATCTCTGCTAACTCTGATCACTCCATCAACCTTATTGATAAACTTACAATAGTTCATAACTATTTATAAGACCTATTGAGATAATGACTATTAGTGTAAGTACTAATCTATATTTATACTTAACTACTTTAACTATAATAAAGAAACAAGAGAATATAATCTATATCTCTAGATAGCTCTTGAAATAGAACTGACAACCTTACTTCTCAAGTATAAGTAATATGAAGAATAACTATCAGCTTATTATAACTCAGCAATATATAGTACTGTAATCTATCAAAAATATGCTAATAGTGAATCTAATAAAAGTAAAGATAATATATCTCTTCTCTATTCACTAATACTATATCTAGTATATGAAATAGATAATATGATCTTATAGGATAACAACTTTATTTCAATATACTACTATATAAATAAGAAAGAGATATAATCCAAAAACTACTCTTCTTAGATAACTACTTTATCAGAGATAATATCATTAATAGTAATCTCATTAAAGAGTACTCAAATAGTATCTAAATTTATAAATAGCTTAGTAGTTATTAGTATAGTTAGATTAGTCTTATACTATATAACTATAGGTCAATTTAAAACCAATT
>RBNI01002193.1:0-19339 GCA_003990745.1 Jimgerdemannia flammicorona | reverse complement strand
AAAAAAAAAAAAAAAAAAAAAAAAAAAAAAAAAAAAAAAAAAAAAAAAAAAAAAAAAAAAAAAGCAATCGTTAATTGGTTATCTTGCTGGAGTAGCATAGAGTGTCATTGCTCATATCCCAGCTCCTTTAACAGTTCTCGAAGCCAGATAGCCTCCTTTGTTGCCATTGACAATGCTTGATATTCCGCTTGCATAGATGATGTTGCTACTGAAGGTTGCTTATGCATTTGCTACGAAATGGCTCCGTTGTTTACTTTAAAGATGTATCCAGTTGTAGACCTTCTGTCATCTAAGTCGCCAGCCCAATCAGCATCACAAGAACCGAATAAGCATATAGTACTCCCACTTTGCCCATTATCACTGCTCAAACTGAGCGTATAGTCCGCAGTTCCTTTGATGTACCTGAAAATTCACTTGATTGCCATCCAATGGCTATTGTTATAGCATGAAGAATACTGCGCCGCTTTGTTTACTACAAAAGAGATATCAGATCTCGTCCCTTGCATAAGATACATGAGAGATCCCATGGCTTGTCAATAGGGGATGTCATTTCCCTCGGGCATAGTGTCAGACTTCTTTAGTTTCACAAATGTTTCCATAGATATCCCAACTGGTTTGCATTCACTCATCCCAAATCGCTCGAGAATATTTCGAATGTATGTGGCTTATGTTAGGTGTATAGCGTGCTCGCGCCTGTTATATATAATCGATATTCCAAGGAGATAGGATGCTTTGCCTAAGTCCATCATTTTGAATTCCTGGCATAGTATAGCCTTTACATCATTGATTTCACTTGCCATTCCGACTAAAATAATATCGTCAACCCAAATTCCCAGGTATACCATTCTACGTTGCCATTAGCCTTACGCTTGATCTTGTAGATCCACTTCGATCCTATAGCTTGTCATTCTGCTGGAAGGCTTACTAGATCCCAAGTATTGTTTTCAATGAGTGAACTGTACTCCTCGTCCATAGCCCTTCTCCACTCCTTCTTATTATTTGAGTAAATGGCTTCGTCGTAGTGTGCTGGCTCACTGGTCATTGCTATGTAAGTGCATTTACAGGTATAGTTCACGTGATGTTGTTTCCAACGAGATGACTTGGGTGGGTTCCAGTAATTTCCCAGATCCGCTTGGATTTTGTTATCTATCCCAGATTTGCGCTTCTTCTTACCCTTCAGAAAGGTATCCTCTTTGTCATTCTCATCCGTAATTTCTGTTATCCTTGGTTCTTGCAACTTCATTTCCATTTGAATGGGTTGTATTTTCACTGGCATAGGTCCCAAGAATGTCTTTGGCATAGTCTTCGGTATCGTTCTGAATATAGATGTTGTTCTGCTAGCCTTTGCAGTTGGCATAGATGTTGCTGGCTGTACCATCGAATTCACCGTTAGATTTGAGATAGGAATTTCCATGTAAATTTCCTGCTTAGTCTCTTTGAACTGTACGTCATGTAAAATGATCATATATCATTTCTGCAGGTTCCAAAGTCTGTATTCCGCTCCATCGTATCCAAGGAATATATACTTATCTGCCTTAGATTCGAACTTGCCTCGGTTGCCACCTTTGTCCAGAATGTATGCCTCACTTCCGAATATGCGTAAGTGTGAAATATCAGGCTTAGATCCATTCCATAATTCCTCAGGGGTAAGATTGCTGTCATTCCTGGATTGCTTGCCAGAATCCTTGCTTAGAGCTCGAGAGAAACAACAATTTCAAATATATGCTGCCATATTCACCGCTTCTGCCCAAAAGAACTTCAGTAAGCTGACCGTATTCATAATCGTTCTAGCCATTTCCACTACCGTTCGATTGAATCATTCCACCACGCCATTTTGCTGAGGTGTATAAGGGGCTGTCGTAGAGTGCTGTATACCGTTCTTCTTCAAGAAGTATCTGAAACCTTTGTTGACGTATTCTTTGCTATTATCTGAGTGTAGGATTCGTATTCTACATCCCGTCTCGTTCTCCACAGCTGCCTTGAATTCCCGGAATTTGTCAAATACCTCGTTTTTCCCTGCAATGAAATATATATGGACTTTGCATGTATAATCATCAATGAATGTAATAAAATACTTCTTCCCGGAGTGTGATGCCATTCACATAGGGCTACAAATATCCGTATAAATCAAATCGAGAATGCTGGCCACTCGCTTCATTCATTCCTGAAAAGGTTGCTGGGAAGCCTTGTTTGCCGTGCATCCATCGCAAAAGAAATCCAGTGGCATATAGTTCGGTAAACTATATACAGACTTGCTCCTTATCATCCATTCTAGGCTCATTTTACCAATATGTCCTAAGCGTTCATGCATTATATGCCAGAAATCCTCTTCTGTCATAGTTGCAGAATATGTAGATATAGCACTACTCAGTGTACTGTTGATTGCATATAGATTCCCCTTTTTTGATGTGTACATTGACTCCTTATTATTCTTCAGATTGATTACTGTTACACCGTTCGGGCATATATTTACTCCTCTGTCCCCGTAAGCCATCATCCGGCCTATCGAGAAGAGGTTCTTGCCTATATCTGGAATGTATAGTATGTCCACAAAGGTGCCTGAAGGTTCATCAACATTTCCATGTAGATGTATGCCTATGTTGCCTTTCCCTTGAGTGTAAATGATGTTATTGTCACCTAGCTTGATAGGTATGGGATGCTCGAACTTCTCGTACGTAGAGAACCACTCTCGGTGAGCTGTCATATGCTGTGTTGCACCCGAATCCATGAGCCAGACCTCTTCACTGTATGCATAAGTGCTGTTCGGCATATAGCTTACATTTGCGCTGGCGCCGACATTGACATCACCATTTTTTGCTGTCTGAAAAGTGTTTTGTTGACCAGGATTTGTAGATGTCAAACTGGTGGAATTGCATCTGCAACTGGCATTGGTGGAACTGGCGGTTGGTTCCGAATTTCCTCCTATTTCAATGGTTTCTGCATATGGATAGGTCACTGCTTCTGCAAAGAATAGACCTCTGCTACTGCTGTTTTCATTGTTGGCATCCACCATGTTTGCCTGCCATTGTCCTTGCTGTTGGCCACCCTTTTCCTTCTTCTTGTGGTTACAGTCCTGCTCACGATGTCCACACTTATTACAGTAAAAGCATTTACTATCAAATTTCTCGCATTGCTGGCCTCGACCTTTGTTCAGCTTGCCTTTGCCTCATCCATGTACTCCGCCATAGAATGTTTTCTCCTCATTGTATTCCTCATTGGCATTGTTGCTGCCTAGCCTTGTTTCCTCATTTAAAAGGCTTATGATGATGTACTTATAATCTGATAATTTGCTGGACTCCCTCATAGCAGTGACAACCACATTGTACACTTCAGGAAGGCCTCATATAAGAGCCAGGACCTTGTCTTCATCCTTGATGGTGTCCGCTAGCATAGATGTAAGGGAATTCACTTGATTCGCCAGCTCATCGACTCGATTGGCATAGTCCTGGATACTCTCCTTGGACTTAATTCAAAGATTGAATAGTTGCACCTTTAAGTGGAATCTGTTTGACGCAGATGCCTGTTGATGGTGATTGTGTAAAATCTCCCAGGCTTCATTCGCCATCATAGCATTGATTACTAGCTTCATTTACATATTCGAAAGGGTGAACGTAATCTCCCTTAGTGCTTTGCGATCTTTTGTGGCATCATATATCTTTACTTGTGCCTGTGGCTTCCAGTAGTTCTCCAAACCACATTATTCAAGGAGATTCTTCATATGATATGCCCATATGGCGTAGTCCTTACTATCAAAGACAGGAATCGTCCTCTTTACCATTGACATTGGCACCACTGCTGGAATATTCATCATCATGGAAGCGAAACCTGTTCTGGCTGTATTTGTGTTCGTGTTACCAGAACTTGGCGGCATGCTGCTAGCACTGCTTGAACTAGTAGCCATTGTATAGCATAGTGTAGCGTATGTGTTAGAGGGGTATATAGCTGCTAACTGGGGCTCATAACCTTCTGTTGTGAAATACTTAGAATGGAGAGAGAAGCTTACTGTTTATTGCTAATCCTCACACACTTTTATGCATCGCAATTAGTGACATTTATATGATGACATAGTCAAGGAAGGCTGCGCCACCATATATATCAAGTTGTAATCTACATATTTCAATATGGAGTTTAGTCAGAAACACTAGAGTTACTTAGATGTCATTACTAAGACTCAGGGGAATGTGTGTGTATGGGGGGGACTTGATTCTTGTATCAAGGACTGAACTAAAACTGCTTTATTTCAGATGGAAACTGGGGGGTATTTATACAAGTTGGTCCACGATTTCTGACTAAGTATGAGTGACTAATTTGGTAACTATAATGAGGTTTGTGATTGCAACCTTTGTCAGGTGGTTTTTGGTAAAGAATATCTTTGTGATCAGGACCTCAATTACTAGGCAATAATTAGCAGCTGTGATAACTGTTGCTGTGGCACTGATTATTGGGGATAAGCTGGATATCGTTTTTTCACGTCATTTCGCATCATTCGTTTGTTCATATGCAGTGCTTGATCGTATGATGATGTCATCGCCAGGTCACGTGATCGTTCGTCATTCGTCACGTCTCATCTGTTCACTTGTTCTATTACATTTGTGGTGGTGACTGAAGTTACTGGAGGAGGGTTCACTGGCAGAAGAGAAGAAGCATTAGCTTGCTAGAGAGGTAGTCATCTTATAGTCAGCTTTGAGAGAGGCTGAGGATAGAGTTGTGGATTGGCTCCTGACATATATGAGGGCTAGGCAACTGAAAGAGGGTGAGCAACCAACAAAATACTTATCTGGTGTCTTAAAGACAAGAAAAGTTCAACACAGCTGATCTTTAGTACTATGAGAAGATGGTATTGAGGTCACTAGTGTGGCAGATATATTGGAGGAGGTTTCTGAACAATGGCAGACCCTCTGGAGTGATGACAATAGGAGAGGGAGTGCTGGAGTAGGGGAGGTATCTCTTATACATAACTGGCCAGTTGTGCTACTGCCAGAGATTGGAGCTTCAGTATTAGGTAGAGTGTCTTTGGAGGAGGTGTTAGAGGTTTTGTGGAAGGCACCTGGTAGTTCATCACTGGGTGAGGATGGCCTCTCTTAGGAGTTTTGGAAGGAGTTTCAGGTGGAATTTGGAGCTTGGCTTGTTGAAATGATTAATTATGTACTGGAAGAAGGATAGTAGATTGGAAATGGAAGCTTAGAACTGGTGTCTCTGCTGTATAAGGAGAAAGGTGATAGGAGGGAGTGGCATAACTGGCAGCTGATCATGCTGTTGAATGTAGATAGGAAGCTAGTCTCCAAAATCCTGGTAGGAAGATTGCAGCAGTGGATTGGAAGACTGGTAGAGGAGGAGCAGAGGGGCTTTGTGAAGGGTCAGCAGATCAGGGACAGTACTACCTGGGTGCAAAATGTCTTAGAAGGCTGTAGAAGTTGGCAGATTAATGGGAGGATGATCTTCTTGAATTAGAAAAAGACATATAATAGGGTGTGGTGGCATTATCTAGAGGCAATACTCCAGAGAGTAGGGTTTGATCTCAGAGAAGTTGGAAGGTTGATGGGACTAGTATGAGGCTGTCGAGAGGCAGTGCTGATGAATGGCTGGAGCAGTCCAGAGTTTGCCTTAGGAAGAGGGGTTCCACAAGGAGAACCTCTTTCTCCACTTCTTTACATTCTCTCACTGGAACTGGTATTGGCCTGGCTATGAGGATGGCTGAATAAATTGCAAATAGGTAAGGTAGTTTGGAAGCTGGGGGCTTTTGCAGATGATATGGTGGTGGGGCTTGGCAGCATGGCAGATGTGGACATTTTAAGAGATGGAATTGAACAGTATGAGGGATTGGCAGGTGCAAAGTTGAATTGAGGAAAGTGTGAAACCTTAGAGCTTGGTACAGGCTTAGGAGTAGTGGGGTTTGGCTAAGTGGTGCCTACAGGGGAGGCAGTACAGTACTTAGGGATATGGTTTTCAGTGTTCAGGATAGTTTTGCCAAGAGAGTGGTGGGGTTTGATGGTACAGAAATGGGAAGGGGTGCTGATAGGCTGGGCAGGTCAAAACCTCTCCCTGGTGGAGCGAGTAGTGGTCCTGAATGTGTACTGGCTGCCAAAGTTGTAGTATCTGGGTTACCACTTAGATTTCCCTGGGTGGGTGATGCGGCAACTCAAAAAAGCTATTGAAGGGTGGCTTTGGAGGGGTAGATGACTACAGATTGGATGGGAAGCACTGGTGTTGCCAATTGCAGATGGAGGTTTGGGGTTGGTGGACTTTCAGCGAAGGTTGAAGGTACTTAGGGGCTGGTGGGGTTGCTAATTAGTAGAGTTAGGGAAAGAAAGTTGGGGCAGATTGGCAATGGACAATTGGGAGATCAGATTCTGCCCCTGGAGTGCAGAGAGGAAGAATTTGCAAGGACTACTTCAAGTTGGATCAGTGGGGAGGATGAGGTTCAAAGGGTTCTGGTGAGGCATTGTTGAGGCCTGGCTTATGATGGGACTAACAGGGCCAGAGGTGGAGGCAATAGGGGAGGGGGCTGATCCTGAGCAGCAGTGGTGGCAACTTGGACTACTCAGGGTAGGAGGGAAGGAGCTGAAGGACTATTCTCTAGTAGAGGCTATGGAATAGGCCAGATCAGGCCCTCTTGAGCAGTGGCCAGTAGGATGGCAGACAGCTGGCATTGGTGAGATGTGGGAATGGGGTCGAATTTAGAGATGGGTGACTACTTTGAATAAGGTGGTGCCTCTTAGATATTGGGTAGTTTGGTGGTGGTTTCTGCAAAGAAATGTAATATTGAACTATTGGATAGGATGGATGGTGGTCAATGAGTGCAGAGATTGTAAATAGTGTTCTGAGATCTCTGGAGAAGTGGTTCAGACCCCAGAGCATATCAAAGAGGCCTGCCCAGGGGTGGAGGATTATTGGCAAATGCTGGAGGAACATTGGGGTTCTGATAGAAGGAGGCTGGGAGATTCTGTCAGTATAGTCATCTGGAGGAGACTGGTGGGGGAGGTTGGGGACATTTGGGGAGGTATTTGGCAAATCTTGGACATATGGGTCTTAATGACAGTACACTGGTGATGGATCTTTGAAGGCAAATGTTGGATGGGAATTGAGGACCTGGTAGAGCAATAGTACTGACTTATGAGAGAAGTAGCACAGGGTTGATGGCACCAGGGGAGGTGGCAGGAATTGGGGGCAGTAAAGAAGGTACAAGACATTGTATTGGGGAGTCAGGGTCATTTGGTACTAGGTGAGGGTAGGGTACAGTGGAAAATTGGGGTGGGTTGATAGGTCCTGTTAGGTTTATTTTGTCCTCATAGTGTGGAATAGGTAGTTGGTGGGATTAATTTGAGGTTAATTCATATAGAATAGTGGAATAAAGAAGTCTATGTGACTATAAAAAAAAAAAAAAGAGAAAAAAAAAGTCTAAGTGAAAAAAAAAAAAAAAAAAAAAAAGGTCCAGGAAAGAAGAACTCTGAGAATATCATCAAAGTACAGAAGATATAGTATAAGGTTACCATCCCCACTAAGGCCCACCCACTGATACTGGGTATGACCTCTACAGTAGCCAAGACCTCACTATTTCACCAAGTATCAATGCTATAGTGCGAACAGAGATTGCAATGCAAGCTTCTAAAGATATATACATCTGCTTTGCTGAGCAAAGTAGCCTAGCCAAAGAGTTCAACATTGGGCTAGGAGGAGGAGTAGTTGACCAAGGATTTACTAATGAAATCACAAAATTTTGGAGACACATCATTTGAAGTCAAAACAGGCCATAGAATTGCCCAAGCAATCATTGAAGAAATCCACCAAGATCTCACCATTGAAGAAGTCCCCAAGCTCTCACAGACAGACTGTAGCAAGAAAGGATTTGGATCAACCAATAAACCTCTCAGTCAAAAGATCACAACCATAAAGGAAGATGATGAAAACTGGTATAAGAGAATTGCAGATGATTATATACCATTTGGACAATACTCTCATTCTATCTGAATGTACTTTATGGAACTTGTTAGTGAATTCCATGCATGCCTCTTCAAGGTTTTCAAAATCAACTCTGAAAGAAACTAAGCCCAACAGACTGAGGAATCCAAACAAGACAACCCTCTTTGTGAAGGATGGGAAGAAACTAACTTTGAGGAGACTGACAGCAATTGAGACAATAATGAGGATGAAGAGCTCAACACCATCAAGAAGGAGGACAGTTGTATCAAGTTCACAGGCCAAGTTCACAGAAAGAATGTCAATGACTTGCTTGATAGCAGTACTACTAGAAACTATATCAGCATCAAGACTATCAAGAGGATTGGAGCCTGAAGCAGACCAGCTACTGAGAAAAGAAGTGTTATCTTTGGTGATGGTAAAACTATACCACTGAGCAAGATCTGTAAAGATCTCTTGCTCAAAATTGGCAAATATCAAGAGAAGTTAGACTTCAGTATTATAGACCTCCCAGGATAAGACATTATCCTAGGAAAAGCCTGGTTGACCCAGCACAACCCAGATATCAACTGGAGGACCAATGAGATTAACCTGACTCATGAAGGAAGAAAGGTCACTCTGACACCCCAGGAAGGTACCAACCATCAAGAAATCAAATCATCTCTGCTATTCAAATGAAGAGACTCTCTCGAAAAAAGGAAATCACCTACTTCATCTGGACTATATAAGAAGTCACTGAAGCTACAAGTAGCCCAATCCCAACAGGAGCTCAAAAACTATTTGAGGAATTCAAAGATATATTCCAGAATCCCCAAGGACTTCCACCCAAGTGCCAAATTCAACATGGAATTGATCTCATTCCAGAATCTGAACCCCCACAAAAGAGTATCTATCAACTGGTCCAACCTGAACTCAAGACCCTTAAGGATGAGTTGACCAAACTACTGGCCCAAGGATATATTGAACTCAGCCACTCTCCATTTGGAGCCTCCATTCTATTTGTTAAGAAGAAGGATGGCTCTCTGCGAATGTGGATTGACTACAGAGCCCTCAACAAGATTACTATCAAAAACTGGTATGTCCTGCCTCAGATTGATGAGTTGTTGTACCAAATCTTCAAGGCCAAGACCTTTTCTTTTCTCTGCTAGACTTGCAAAATGGCTACCACCAGATTCTCATTTATGAGAAAGACATTGAAAAGACAGCTTTCTGAACACAGTTTGGATACTACCAGTTCCCAGTCATGCCTTTTTATTTGACTAATATACCAGCAATATTCCAGTATCTGATGAATAATACCTTTGGACCACTCCTCAACATCTGTGTCCTTGTATATATTGATAATATACTAATCTACAGTGAAACAGTGGAGTTATACTACAACCACCTCAGACAGGTACTGATCCTTCTATGAGAACACCAGCTCTACACTAAGATGAGCAAGTATAAGTTTTATTAAGACCAGATTGAGTACCTAAGACATATCATTTCTACTGAAGATATCAATATAGACTCCTAAAAGATATCAGCCCTCAAGGATATTCTCATCCTCACTACCCTCAAGCTACTCCAGCACTTTCTGAATATTGCCAGTTACTACTGAAGGTTTATCCAAGGATACTCTGCTATTGCAGCCCTACTGACCAGCCTGGCCTGAAAAGGAGTAAACATCAAGACTGAATGGACCCCCAAATGCACCCAGACTATGGACCATCTCAAGAGACTCCTTACCAAGGCCTCAGTGCTAATTACACCTAACCCTACTAGGCCATTCACTCTGACCACAGATGCCTCTGACTTTGCTATTAGAGCAGTACTCAGCCAAGAAGATCACCCAGTGACCTACCTTTCCCAAAAGCTCAAGCCAGCTGAGACCCAGTACACCATCTATGAAAAGGAACTCCTGGCCATTATTACTGCACTTTAAGAATAGCACTATTTCCTCCTAGTATAACTATTTGTAGCCTATACTGATCACCATGCCCTATGGTATATTTATATACAGCCCATGCTGACCCACAGACAAGCCTGCTAGATAGAAATCATTGCTAACTTTAATATAAAAATTAAGTATATCTCAGGCAAAACCAACCATGTGGCTGATGGTTTCTTCAGGTACATGAAAGATAAACTTGTCTTTATGGTCAAAATAATTGGAGATCTTACTCAAATAATCAAAGATGGCTACTAGCAAGACAGCCCTTTGATGAATTTTCTTCAATTCTGCCAAGACCCAGAAGCTGAGATCCCAGAACCTATGAGGCAAATGTCCAAGAGATTTACTTACCATAATGGACTTATCTACAGAGACCATAACAGAGTAGTTGTACCCAACAATGATATTCTGCAGCTCAAGATAATATAGAAACTCTATGATACTCCTGTAGCAGGACACTTTGGTTTTGAGAAGACCTATAATCTTCTCTCAAGAGAGTTCTATTAGTCAAAGATGACCAAGAATATCAAAGATTTTGTGGCCTCATATGAGATATACCAAAGGTTCAAGAGTGGTAACAAGCTACCAGTAGGACTTCTGCAACTACTACCAATCCCAAGTCACAACTGGGATCAGATTGCAATGGACTTCATTGTCCAACTCCCTAAGTCCAAGGCAGGATGGGATGTCATTGTGGTATTCATGGACCACCTAAGCAAACAAGCCCATTTTGCATCCACTAAGATCACTGCTACAGCACCAGAGATTGCTGAGATTTTCCTCAATCAGGTATTCAGGCTATATGGCATGCCTAGCACCATTATATCTGACTGAGATGCTAAGTTTACAAGTAACTTCTGGAAGGCATTTTTCTCTCTCCATAGAACCAAGCTGAAGTTCTCTACTGTATATCACCTTCAGACTGATGGTCAAACTGAATGAACCAATAGGACTCTCAAATAGATGCTTAGTATCTTTTGCTGTTACAAGCAGAATGATTGGGACAAGTACCTAGCTCTTGCTGAGTTTGCCTACAACAATAGTCAGCAAACCTCTATGAAGAAGACTCCATTCTTCCTGAACCATAGTTAACATCCAAGGACCCTGAGTACTACTGTAAAATCAGTAGTCCCAGCAGCCCAATATCTG
Organism: Jimgerdemannia flammicorona; assembly: GCA_003990745.1. Taxonomy (NCBI): domain Eukaryota; kingdom Fungi; phylum Mucoromycota; class Endogonomycetes; order Endogonales; family Endogonaceae; genus Jimgerdemannia; species Jimgerdemannia flammicorona. The sequence continues at coordinate 8,337 of RBNI01002193.1, read as the reverse complement.
GCTGAGATCATTTCAGATCTTACCCAAATGATAAGAGATGCTCTTATAGAAGCTGTAATAACTCTCACTTCTACCCCTCTCTTATCCTTTGGATAATTAGGGAAGTGAACTATTACTTAGAGACTTAGTACACAATATGTACCAAGAAGCCTTCAGTTTGAGGAAGCACTTGCTTATAAGTAATTGTAGTAGCAGTGCCTTCTGTTTCAAAGGTCTTTCTCTTATGCCCTATTTTGAGAGTCTTGTTCTTTGCTGTGCACAGACTGAATTTACCTTGGAATTCAGGTTCAATGGCTTTACTTAAGTCTTTGGGGATTTATATATTGATCTTAGTTCTAGCAGAAGTTAGCTAGACTTCTGGAGTTTAGTCAGAAACACTAGAGTCACTTAGGTGTCATTACTAAGACTCAGGGGAATGTGTGTATATGGGGGGGACTTGATTCTTATATCAAGGACTATACTAAAACTACTTTATTTTGGATGGAAACTGGGGGGTATTTATACAAGTTGGTCCATGATTTCTGACTAAGTATAAGTAACTAATTTGGTAACTATAATGAGATTTGTAATCGCAACCTTTGTCAGATGGTTTTTGGCAAAAAACAACTTTGTGATCAGGACCTCAATTACTAGGCAATGATCAGCTACTGTAGCAACAGTTGCTGCAGCACTGATTGTTGGGGATAAGCTGGATATTGTTTTTTGCATCATTTCATATTGTTTGTCATTCATTATTCATATACCGCACTCGATTGTATGATGACGTCATCACCGCCAGATCATGTGATCGCTCATCTTGTCATGTCCCATCTGTTCGTGCTTTTTCATTCTATTACATCCTTCTCCCCTTAGAAATCAATGTCCTCATTGATTTAGAAATTAAGAACCAGGGGAGAGAAAGGTGGAGAATCTTCCTTGGGGTTGTTGCCATCTTCTTCAGTGGCAGAGAGGGTGGTTGCTGATGGCTCGCTGTCCAGGATAGAGAAGTTAATGAGGTCTGCAAATGGTTCTTGCATGGGGATGGGTACTGGTGTAGGGGTTCTCTATCTGATATAGTTGGGGCCATCTAAGTAGGGTTCTTGGTCCTTATGCCTAGGGATATCCATTTGGATTGGGGGTCCTTCAAAGAGGTCAGAGAGGCCTTGGAGCCATTGGTCTGAGTTATCATTCAGGAGGAGGCTCCAGTGAGGCTTGATATCAGTAGACTTGAGGGCAATCCAGGAGTTGGCTTCTTGGGTGACCTTGACTTCTAGAGCATCAAACTCAGGGAAAAAGAGGTTCTGGAAGTCCTTCAGTTGTATGTAGTTGAGATTGGGGATCACAAAGGATGTATAGCATATGATTTGATAGACCTTCTTGGCAAGTCTTTGCTTGTACCTGTCTAGGTGAGTCCAGTCAGAGACCTGATCAGTGGGTAGGCCATTTGTATATTGGAGAAGCTAGTGACTGATTTCATATTCATGCCAGATTTCTAGATGGCTGGTAGCAAGGTAGGCCCTTTCGATAAGTTCACGGCAGTTAAGGACATACTGTCCTAGGTCAGGGCTGGAGAGGTAAAGGGCCTCTGAGCAGCAGTTCCTTCCTTGGATAGCAACCTGGATGTATCCAAAGAGGCAGTCAACCTGGCTTGGGAGGGGCTGGCTACAGCAGGCAGTTTGGCAGTAGGTAGCAGGCATTCTTGTCTTGTCTTTTCTTTGTGAGGAGAGGGAAATTATAATAACTCTCACTTCTACCCCTCTCTTATCCTTTGGATAATTAGGGAAGTAGACTATTACTTAGAGACTTAGTATACAATGTGTATCAAGAAGCCTTCGGTTTGAGGAAGTGCTTGCTTATAAGTAGTTGTAGTGGCAGTACCTTCTGTTTCAAAGGTCTTTCTCTTGTGCCCTATTTTAAGGGTCTTGTTCCTTGCTGTACATAGACTGAATTCGCCTTGGAATTCAGGTTCAATGGGTTTACTTAAGTCTTTGGGGATTTATATATCAGTCTTAGTACTGGCAGAAGTTAGCTTGGCTTCTGGAGTTTAGTTAGAAATACTAGAGTCATATAGGTGTCATTACTAAGACTCAGGGGAATGTATATGTATGGGGGAACTTAATTCTTGTATCAAGAACTGAACTAAAACTGCTTTATTTCAGATGGAAACTGGGGGGTATTTATACAAGTTGGTCCATGATTTCTAACTAAGTATAAGTGACTAATTTGGTAACTATAATGAGATTTGTGATCGTGACCTTTGTCAGGTGGTTTTTGGCAAAAAATATCTTTGTGATCAGGACCTCAATTACTAGACAATGATCAGCTGCTGTGGCAACTGTTGCTGCAGTGCTGATTATTGAGAATAAGCTGGATATTGTTTTTCGCATTGTTTTTGCCTCATTCGTCCATTCATCATTCATTATTCATATGTCGCACTCGATCATATGATGATGTCATCGCCAGGTCATGTGATTGTTCATCTCATCATATCCCATCTATTTACACTCTTTCGTTCTATTACATCCTTCCTCCCTTAGAAATCAACATTCTCATTGATTGAGAAATTGAGAACCAAGATGCCTTTTCTCCTCTACAATTCATGTTACACACACTTTCATAACACACCTTCAAGTCGTTTATTGGAGAAAGGTACTAAGAAAATGTAAAGCAACAAGCAAGCCAAGGTGCATACCAGGTCGGGTGGACCTGGGGCTTTCGACTGGCAGCATGTTGGGAGGAGACATGGGCTGGGGATGGGGTCTTTTGGTGGCTCAAGTGGACTGGGCAGCTCGGGTAGTGGCGGCGGCACTAGTGGGAGGACTGGAGGATAGCAGGGGTGGAGCTTTGCAGATACGCTGAGGAATGGAGGTTGGCCAATGGGAGCCCACAGGGATCAGACTGGAGGGAAGGGGAAGCAGAAGGCTGAGGATGCTGGGGGAGCTGGGCCTTCACTGGTGGGAGGTGGGGGAAGTGGAGGGACTGCTGGGGGTAGTGGCGGGACTGCTGATGGTGGTGTGATGGCAAATCTGGAAAAAAAAAGAGATGTAACGGCTGATGGCCAGGTGGGGCAGGGGTTCCCAATGTGGAAGGGGGACCTGGCAGATGGTGTAACAGGGCTGGCAGTGACCCCATTACTCATGAAGTCGATCTCGGAGTTTGCAGTGACCTTGTGCTTCCGGGGCTTGGCGGTGACAGCGAGGATGGTTCTGGGGCTTGTTTCGAAGCAGGTGGCTGGGGCGGCTTCAGTGAAGTTCTTGAAGGGTCTGGAGGGGGTCGAGGTGGGCTTTGAGGAGGCGGGTCCACTAGATGAGGCATTGAAGACTGGCGTCATGGTTGGGGAGGTGGTGGTCCCCATAGTGTGGTGCCTGTGATGGGACCCCAGAGTGGTGCAGCTTCTGGTGAAGGGGGTGCCCACAGTGACTAAGGAGGAGATGAGGAAGAGGGTGGAGGAGGTGATGATTGAGTATGGTGACATAGTGGACATCGGCTTTCAGGTGTGGGAGGGGACTGTGATCAGGACAGGAGACATGGATGTCAGGATTTGGCTGGCAGGAAAGGAGGCCACGGGGAGGCAAGTGACTGGCCCTCAGTACTGATGTGGGGGGCCTTTGTCTGCAAGGTGTCGAGGGTGAAAGGGAGTGACGAGGAGGAGGAGGACTTGTTGGAGGCACTGGAGGAGTTGGATGGTGCTGTAGAGCGAAGGGCGGCAGCATGGAAACTGTATGAGGAGATGATGCATCTAGAGGTTGTGGGCGGGAAGTGTGTCCATATAGATAAGAAGCAGTGGGAGCGGGCCCAGGGATGCAAGAGGCAGAGAGAGCTTTTGGCGAGTATAACAGGAGGGGAGAAGAAGGCATCGGTTGGAACTGAGGAGTCTGGAGGTGTGGGGACCAGTGTCTGGGCTGGTAAAGGAGGAGAGGAGGTAGAGGCAAAGGAGGCAGGGGCTGGGGGGAAGATGGACAAGAACCTGTTTGTTGATGGTACCTTCAAAGTGTGGGAGCCAGAGTTGGATGCCACCCCCCCCCCACTTATCAGGAGGGGCCCAGGTGGGAAGAGAGGGCCAGCGGAGGATACACAGATGCAGGGGGCCCAGCAGGTGTACTTTGGGGTCCCGGATGTAGGGCAAGGGGGTCAGGTGGTGGTGGTTGGTGAGGACAAGCTGGTGGATGTTTCTGAAGAAGAGTGGGATGAGGCTGCCAGTGTAGGTGCTGACACTATGATGCTAGATGTAGGGCGGCCAGGGACTCCAGGGGGAAAGGAGGTGGGGAACTTATTGTGGATGTGCAAGGTGATGGATAATCTCGCAGCAGATGCTTTGGGAGAAGTGGATCTGTGGGCGATGCCTGAGGAGCATTGGGCATGGATTTTGCGTAGTAATGGAATGGTGGAGGCACTGAAGGTGGAGATTCTGGGTATTTTCCTGGAGGAGGAAGGGTATGAGGTGGATGAGATGAGGAAGGCAGAGCTGGGGGTAGTTGCTGGTGAGCAGGCGGCCTACTGCTGGGCAGAGCATCATGGTTTACAGCTCTGGCAGGAGGCCTGTCTGGAGTACCATGAGAAATTTGAGGAGTATGAAGATGGGGCAATGGTAGAACTTCTGGGAGCATTGGCGGCACAGGAAGCAGGGGAGAAGGAACTAGCTGCTGAACATATCTTGGACATGGTGCAGGAGGAGCAGAGTGCAGACTTGTAGAGGATGGAACCATGATATAACATTATTCTTTATGAACAGTACAACCAACATTTTCTCATTGAATATGAATGGGTTATGGAGTGCTGGGCAGCGGAGGAACATTTTTACTTGGCTCAAGGGATTGGAGGCTGATCTCTTTTTACTACAGGATGTTCGATGTGAAGATGAGGATGATCATGTCAAATGGACTAGGGAATGGGGTGGGGCTGCTGCTTGGTTTGGAAAGGTGGCAATTTTGGTGAGAAAGGGTAGAGGTGACTTGGGGGGAATCAGGAACTGGGGGAATCGCTTGGTCTGGGGAGATTGGCATCAGCCGGGGTGGAAATCAGTGAAGGTGGGCTCTTGCTACTGCCCTGCAGATAGGAGTGAGAGGACTGCATGGATTAGAGGGCTACTGGAGGAGGGTATTCTTTTGGAAGAAGGGGTCGACATGCTCGGTGGGGACTTTAACATGGTTAGAGATCTGCATCTGGATAGGACTGATGGAGGAAGGAGTGCTGGGGGTAGAAGTGGAGGTCTGGATGTATGGGAGGAGGTGGAGATGTTGAGCTCCTTGGGGGATATGGGCAGAACTAGGTGGGGGGATGCCAGGGTCTACACGCACTGGGTGAATGGCTTGGGCATGAGGATTGACTGGATTCTGATGGTGGAGTGTTGGGGTTCAGATGTTTAGAGGGCATTGAAAGTGGAGTGGTGCCCATGGCCTGATCACTGGGGACTTTTGGGGCTGGGGCAGTTTGGGGAGAGTGGAGATAGACCTGGACATTGGCATCTTAACTCCTTCCTGCTGGCTGAGAAGGGGTTGTTGGAATCATGGGTGGAGGACATTCAGGCAAAGGTTTTTAATTGGGGATGTGAGGGTCTGCTGGTGGATGTCCGCTGGATGAGATTGAAAGAGGCTGTGAGGGTCTATTGGGGAGAGGCTGGTAGGGAGGCTGGGAGGCAGAGGAGGAGGTGCACGAGGTGTGCTTCCAGTAGGCTGAGGAGATTACTAATGGATAGAGCAGATTTGCTCACTGTTGCTGGGGTGGAGGATTGAAGGATTGAGAGGGTGAAGCTGGAGATAGTGAAACTACAGCAGGTGTTGAGGGAAGAGGAGGAGACTCATATGTGGGGCATGGCTGCAAGACTACGATAGCAGGGGCTTGAGGAGGGTGAGTGGCCTTCTAGGTACTTATCAAGACTTCTTAAAGCTAGGAGAGTATGATACTAGTGGGATGGGGTTCTGGATGCTGATGGGGACATGCTACGTAGCACACAACGAATCTTAGGGGAGTTGAAGGAGAGATGGCAGGGCTTGTGGAGCAAGGAAGAAGGGGGTGTTGATGAAGAGGGGATTGTAGACACACTTGAAGAGTGGAGGCCTCCGCAAGTAGCTGGACTAGGTGACTTGATATTACCAGTGCAGGGAGAGGAGATCCAAAGTGTCCTGGCGGCAACTAAACTTAGGATGGCACCAGGGGAGAATGGGCTACCATGGGACTTCTGGAAGAAGATAGTGAATGTCCCCGGAGTGTTGGGTGAGATGGCTGCTCTCTGTGACCATGTTCTTCAGAGAGGTGAGTGGGTTGGAGAGCAGGATCTTGGGCTGGTGGCCTTATTGTACAAAGACAAGGGGAGGAGGGAAGACTGGAAGAACTGGAGGCTGATTATGCTTCTGGACATGGATAGGAAGATAGTGACTAAGGTGATTGTTGCAAGGCTGCAGAAAGTTGCCCAACAGATGCTAGGGGGAGGAGCAGCGGGGCTTTGTTGGGGGCAGACTTATAAGAGATGGGACTGCATGGGTTTATAGTGTTATTGAGGGGGCCCGGACTTGTGGCTTGGATGGAAGGTTGGTCTTTTTGGACCAGGAGAAGGCCTACGACCGTGTACGGTGGGTGTGGCTGGGCAAGGTATTGGACCGTATTGGGGTTCCCCCAGGGTTTAGGGCCTCTATGTTAGGTCTGCTGGAGAGCAGTAGGGCAGCTCTGATGTGTAATGGTCACCATGAGAGGGCATTTTCCTTAGGAAGAGGAGTTCCTCAGAGAAACCCTCTGTCCCCTATTCTTTATGCCCTTTCGCTGGAGCCATTGATGGATAGAATTCACTGAAAGGTGGCAGGGCTCTCTATATATGGTATAGAGTGGAAGGTGGGGGCCTTTGCTGATGATATGGTGGTTGGGCTTGGTTCTGTGGCAGATGTGGAGGCACTTCAGAAGACTGTGGAATGGTATGAGGCCCTCTCAGAAGCGAAGCTCAACTGACAAAACTGTGAGACAATGGTGCTAGGGAATGGGCTAGTGGGCAGGGACATCATTGGAACAATTGTCCCTGCTGGTGAGGTGGTGCAGTATTTGGGCATCTTCCTCTCTGTATATGGCTCTGTCCTGCCAAGAGGGCGGTGGGAGAGCAGGGTGAACATTTGGGGAGAGGTCCTTCGAGGGTGGGGAGGCTGCCATATCTCTCTAGCCAGGCGGGTGTCAATTCTGAATATATATTGGTTCCCCAAGCTGTGGTATGTGGTATATCACCTCGACTTCCCAGCGTGGGTGGTGAAGAAGCTGATGAAGGTGGCTAGGGATTGGATCTGGGCAGGGAGGAGATCCCAGGTCAGTTGGGATACTCTTGCGAGGCCGGTAGTAAGGGGGGGTCTTGGACTGGTGGACTTTCCTAAGAGACTGCACTGCTTGCGAGCCTGGTGGTTGAAGAGGGCTGGGGAACTGCAGGGCGGCAGTTGGGTACCTCTGTTGATGAAGGTATGGGAGATGCGAACATCCCCTTGAGGGTCCTCTGGGGATCTGCTCTCTTTGGTGGAGCTGAATGGCACTGGGCGGATGCGGTTCAAGGGCTTTTGGTGGGGCATGGCTGATGGAGCACACCAAATTGGCCTGCGCTGGCAAGGCAATGAGGGGGAGGAGGTGTGGGGGCCTAATATGTAGCATTGAGATAGATTGCTCCTGGGGGGTGCTCCACTTACTATGTTCGATATTGGGGAAGGAGTAGAGTGTCAGCAGGGACCTGGACAGGACCTTTGGCTGAGTGGCCAGCAGGCGGCAGGGATCAGTGAGGAGTGGGACTGGGCTGGTATCTGGTCCTGGAGTGCTGAGATATGGAGGTGACTCCCCCCCAAGTTCTGGGTGGTATGGTGGAAAATGTTAAGGAGGAATGTTATGCTGAATTTCCATACAGGGCATTTGGTGGATGGTGGACAATTTGACTGTAAGGAGTGTTATGATTTTGGACAAGCTGGGGGCTATGTATAGATACCAGAACATTGGCTAGGAGAGTGTGAGGTTTTGGGGGAATTTTGGGCTGTAATAGGGAATAGACTGGGTGTGGGGCATAGGCTGGTAGGGGAGGGGGGTCGCTGGGAGGACTTGAGATCTCGGCTTGTGGGTGGGGTGGGGAATAGTTGGCTCAGTGTGGGGTGGGTACTAGCAGTATGGGTGAGAATGGCGGGTCATTGGCTTTTTGTATTTGAGGTGAGACAGTGGTTGGGGCTACAGGAGAAGGTGTTAAGGTGGGAGGAGCTGTTGGGGGATCTGCTGACTGGATGGTGGGTGGGTTGGGGTCCTCAGGGGGGCAGATGTCGCAGTCTGGTGGTAAAGATCTGTGAGCAGAGTGGTGAGAGGGTGGCGATGGTGCTAGACAAAGTGGTCTTTCATCAGGAAGGGGTAAGGGGG